>JAQSVH010193418.1:0-10369 GCA_029448705.1 Adansonia digitata | reverse complement strand
CTTATTTCTATTTTTATCCATCAATTTTGTTTTGGATTTAGTAAGATTTTCTAATTACTAGTTTAAATAAATATATAAAATATTGTATCTTTTACCTAATTAGTTTACCAAATTTACTATCATTTATTAAAAGAGATAACTACAAAAAGAGACTATTTAAAAGAGGTAGAATTCTTCTATTTACACGCACCATAATCAAATCTATCGATGCCAATCTTTTTTTTTTTAAAGCATCAATTTGGTCGATGAGTAATTAACTTATAATTAAATAGAAAACAATTAAAGTTATTAATGGAATAGTTAATGACATGACTCCAATTTAATATAATTATATAAGCAAAGTTAACGTAAATCAATTAGCTTTCATTTTTTAAAATAAATAAATGCATATAAAAAGGTGGTGATTTATTATTAAAACTACAAGTAATTAAAATTATTTTTTTTTGTAAAAAATTATATCTCCTCAATAATAATAATAATACAAGTCTTGATAATTAAATTATATCTAAAAATGAAAAAAAGAAAGAAAGAAAGAGAAGGTATATGCAAATTTAAATTAAAAAAAAAAGTGATAAGAAAGCAAAATATTATAAAATAGAGCAAAAACAATTAAATGGAGGAAGGAAACTAAAAAATTGACACGATTATTTTACGAATAAATAAAAAAATGAAATGAATAGATAAGAAGAGATTAGCATATCCCAAAAAAAATTAGATAACTCAATAAATTTATAACTAATTTGATAATAATATTTTAAATATTGAAAAGTAATTTAAATGTAAGAATAAAAAATAAAAGAAAATTAAAAAAAAAATCAAAATACAATGATAGTTTGATTAAATAAAAAAGAATTCTTTAATGAGCAAGAAATATGAAAAAAGTATGATAATTTTGTAAAGATTAAAGGAGAAGCAATAAAAGAGCATTGAAAAACATATACATGAAAAGTATATCGAGAAAAAAAATAGATATGCTTGATTTTATAAACATAGTGGTTAATTATTTTATGTATGTCTTATCGCAAATATAAGTTCATAATCATAAAATAATTTTGTTTTTGAATGTGTACGTTGAAAGCATTTTATTTATATTATATTATATTATTTTACTTATTAATGTTTTTACCTTTATCCAGATCTTTTATCAAATAAATTAATTTAATTTTTCTTTTTTGTTTGTTTTAAGAGTTTAATTGTATTATTTCTTGAATAATTATATATATACTGAATTTAAATAATATAAATAAGAAAAAAATTTTAAAATATTATAGAATTGGTTATCATTTTGTATTAAAAATTAAAAAAGATGTTAACTATTAATAAATGATATTATGCTATTTTTTTTGCCTTACAAACTAAAGGCTTTTATTGAATTGTATTCTGATTGTATTCTGTATATAGCCTGTTTTAAAATTAGTATTTAAAAAAAAAATCATATATCAACTATTAAGTTTGAGTGTTATAATTTTTTTTAATAACATTTTGCTACCTCTATTATCTTTTAATTGTTTATAAGGGTCATGTTTGATACGTTAATGAGATCAAGAAGTAAATAAACAGTTACTCTAAACGTAATTAAACTAATAAATTTACAAATTTATGATTAAAATTGAAAGATTATGACCAGCAATCATACTTTTTGCATACTTGTAAGTGACATGTTCATATCCACTGTAATCTGATGCACATCTTCAAAAATGGGACTTTTTGTTTGATATCATAAATTGGGGTTTGAAGATTAGAAGTCTTATATCTAAGCCTTTATGTCAATTTTTTCTTCTAGTTTTTAATCAAGTTTCTAGATATGTTAGGTCATTTAAATTATCTTTGACAATTGAAGAAGAAAGAATGAAATCAGTGTAGTAAACTAAATAAGAAAACATTAATTAATTCGATTTAAATTTTATAATTTAAATTAAATAAATAAATTACTATATCTTAAAAGGGGTTTTGTGAGCTTTGTCAAAATAGGCTTCTTATTCTTCTAGTTTGCTTTTATGTCAACCTATCAATGCTGGTGAACCTTCCCATCGAAAGTAGCTTCTTGGTTAAGAACTTTCCCTTATTCGAACTTTTTATTTCTTTTAAAATATTAGTATTTGATATTTATTTGATCTTTTGATAAAAGTTTACTATAAGTTCTTATATTATTATAAATAAAGCATTTTAGTTTTTACATTATTAAATTCATTATTATAGTTTCAGTATTTTTAAAATTGAAATAAATAAAAAAATAGTTAATGGTGTTAAAAAATTTATTTGAATATTGCTAAAATGCTAATATATCATATGATGTGAAAGTTTAAATTTTATATAAAATTAGGTTTGGGTTTAGGTCAATTTTTATATAAAATCTAAAATTTTATGTCACATGATACATCAATATTTTATTGATATTTAAATAATTTTTTTAACA
Organism: Adansonia digitata; assembly: GCA_029448705.1. Taxonomy (NCBI): domain Eukaryota; kingdom Viridiplantae; phylum Streptophyta; class Magnoliopsida; order Malvales; family Malvaceae; genus Adansonia; species Adansonia digitata. The sequence continues at coordinate 7,953 of JAQSVH010193418.1, read as the reverse complement.
CCGTTAATCATATTTCTTTGCTTGTTATAATTTCAAAAGTATAAGAATTAAAATACTAAATTTAATAATATGATAACTAAAATACTCTCTTTATTATAATGTAATGATTTTTAATAAATTTTTACCTTAATCTTTTTAATATATGAACAATTTTATAAAAAAAAAATTTATATCTACATTCAACGTTCATCCAAATTTAGATAATATAATGTGAACCATTTATTGGTAGTAGAATGGCAGCAACAACCCTATTAAAGATGGCTTCAACCATGTAACGTATGGTGTAGTGCTAACGACAAAAAATATAAAGCGGATGGATGAAGCAAGGGGGTTTTGATTTTTACGAGTCACAGCTCACAAAGTGAGAATCAGAGGAAAGAACACTTGTTACTTGAGTTGGCTCAAATTATTTCGTGGCCCCATTAAACCAGGATTTAGTTCAACAATGTGCCCATTGTTTTTCGAGAAGCATGGCGGCTACAAAGCAATGCGAACTGCGAAGACATTTAGCATTCAATTACATGCGTGGCCTACAACTTTAAAAAATCGAGAAAAGAAATCGAATCGACCAAATTAATTAAATTAATTTATTTGATATATTTATATATTTTTTAATATTTAATTATTAATTCAATTTAAAATAACTATTAAATATAATTAATAATTAATAAAATATATATTTGATTTTATGGTATGATTTTTAATATAAAATTAAGAGATTAAAAATTTAAATTTTATTAATTAAAAATAAAATTATGAGAAAAATGAAAAAAGTACAAAATTAGTTTTTTCGGTTCAATATGAGTTTTTGACAGATATTTCAACTATAAACCCATTTTTACGTAGTGTCCAAACCAAATAAGTTACCAATTCAACCAATTTGATTTAACTTTTTATTTTTATGATGATTTATAAGTCGAAATGACATCGTCTGATTCGATAAAGGTAATTGCATTTAGCAATCAAATATAAATTCTCATTTTATAAATATGAACATTGATATTTCATCATATATGAATCGTAAATATAAACTATTAAAAATGAAGTATTTATAACACAAATTCTCTATCATATATGAATCCTAAATATAAACTATTAAAAGGAAAGTATTTATAACATGGATTCTCCATTACTAAATGGATAGAATTTTTTTTCTATCATCTAGATTTAGTAACATTTGACACAATTATATGAATATGACATACATAAAGTAAAAAGTAAAAAAATACGGTATGATATGATAAGAATATATTTTTAAAATCTATCTAATATGAATTATAAATATATTAAAATTGATATAAATGTAAAATATCTTAAATAAGATTATGATACGATAAAATATAAAAATACGGTGTGAAAATATGAATTAATAAATGTACTATCATCATATGTACATTAATATTAGTACTTTTTATCGACAAATACTTCCAATTTTTGAAGGAATTGAAGAGGGAGTTGGAATAGTTGTCCAAAAAAAAAAAAAGGAAATTGGAATCAAACTAGAGATGAAATCTCACATGTAAAATAGAGAAGTTAACTACAAATCGGCTAATAGAGTTTATAATTTATAAAATATATTAAAAATATAAAATAATTATTAGTGTATTAAATACCAACTTTTATTAGCACATTGAAAATGGACAACAACTTCTAGTATTTGACTTTAGAAATTTCTAAAGCTTTGAAATTTAATCCAAAAAAAACCACACAAGTCAAATTTCTTGCTCAAACTATTGTAAAAAAAATTATAAGAATAATAGTCTTCCATAACTTTCGAATTAACCTTCAAAATCACCAATATTGACGAATCTACCTCCAAATCCAACATATTAAAAAACACGAAGCCCCGAAAGGTAACCCCTCCGATTCAATCAACTTCAACACCCTCAAAATGGCGGCAACGCTTAAACTCCTTTCAACGGCGCTGCTTTTGCTAACGTGCTTCGTCGGCGTAACACTCTCCGTCAACCGCTGCCCGAACTGTGGTTCCAACCCCGTCCCTTACCCTCTCTCAACCGGCCCAACCTGCGGCGACCAATCCTACAAAATCCGCTGCGACTCGGGCTCGCTGATCTTCGATACTCTCAACAACTCCTACCCAATCACTTCGGTCAATCGTTTCAATCAACGGCTCGTGATCCAGCCAGCAAATCTCGTCCCGAACACCTGCGTCACAACCGATTTCCCCTTTGGAGGCGTCCAGCTCAACAGCAGTCTACCCTTTAACGTCACCAGCAGTAACACCGTCATGTTTTTGAACTGTACCGACTCCATCCTACGTTCTCCGTTAAATTGTTCCTCCGAAGGATTGTGCCACGTCTACGTCAACGAGACCTCGAGCGCAACGGCTTGTGAGGCGGCGCCAATCTGTTGTACTTTCGGAGCCGGCGGAGGAGCAACGGCGTATGCCATTAGGGTGAGGGAGAGCGGGTGTAGGGCTTATACAAGCTTTGTTAACTTGCAATCGGATTTGCCGGTGAACCGATGGCCTGAACCAGGGATGGAGTTGCAGTGGGTTTCGCCACCTGAACCGATTTGTAGCGCCCAAGCGGATTGTGATGGGAACTCCACGTGTGGACCCGACGCAAATTCGAATGGGGTCCGGAGGTGTTTCTGTAATTCAGGGCTTTGGTGGGATCCAATTGAAGGGATTTGTGCTCTGAGTGAGTGTGATTTGTATACAAAATTTTCTTGCTATACTATTTCCTGGTGGCATGATTTCATTTGCTCATTTGTGGGGCTTTCCTCTTACAGATATTACGTGTCAGAATCCTGGGGGCTGCGGCGGTTCAGACCGGACTGCTTTAATCGCAGGTAAAATACATGATTAAAAATCCTTTTAATTGCGGAAATTCTTTCAATCGTCCAAAGATTACAACTTGTTTGAAAATTGAGGCAATTTGGAGTCGATAAGGGCCAAAGCCTTAAAAAATATATATTTTTTTCGTCAAAGCTTTGATTTTTTTCCCCTAATTTTTCAGTCAAAATATCTCTGGATTTTTTTGGGGTTAAATTTAATATTTATTTGGAGTAAGGATTACGTTAGGCGGTTGTTGGCTATTAATTTTTATCCTAGTCGCGGTCAAGAAACTTATTTGTATATGAATATGAATGAGATACGTTTTAAAAAATTTTTAAATATATAAAAATTAAAAATAAATTAAATATATTTACATTTAATATTTTTACCCAAATAATAGTTGTTTACTTGAAATGACACGTTCGTGTCCCGTGTAATCTGACCACATCTTTGAAAATGAGACATTTGTTTGATATCACAAATTGGGGTTTGAAGATTCAAAGTCTTATCTAAGACCTTATGTCATTTTTTCTAGTTTTTTAATCAAAGATTTCTAGATATGTTGAGGCTATTTGCATTATCTTTGACAATTGAGGAAGAAAGAATGAAATAAGTGCAGTGAAATCAGGCAAGAATAAACCAAAAAATTTTGAGTCAAATATAAAATTTAAAAAAAATAAAAAATAAAAACTTTTTTAAAAATTAATATGTTGAGTTTAATCAATAATCAAAAGATAAATGTATAATATATTTATTTAATTAGTCATTAAAAAAAAGGGTAAATGTATAATGTATTTTTAAAATTTTTTTGGATCAAAACTAATAATTTTAATTTTTTCTAATAAATTCTAATGCATAAAATTAAATTATAAATAAAAATAAAAAACTTAATAAATATAAATTTTATTTTGAGTTTCAATTTAATTATATTTAATATATATATTACAGAAATTGCAAAAATAATTTTAGAGCCATGGCCTCCCTAAAGTCCCTATACGCGGCTCCTAGTGAAATAATGAGAAAAGCTAGTCTTCTAAGTCCATCTGAACATTTGGCTTCATTGGTTTGTTGGCTAGGTTGGTTAGTGGGATTTGAATATCATTTTTTCAAATTAAAAAAAAAAAAATAAACCTTAGCTCTTGAAGGGGAACTCCGCGAGCTTTGTCAAAACTAGATCTAGAATAACCTGTACTGGTAAGAGTTTATTGACATAACTGGTAGAAAAAATGAAAAGAAGTTCAGGAATGTTGGAAATCAAACAAATGTTAATGCAAATTTCATCAGTTTATCAACTTCAACTTGATGAGATTGCCATAACTATTATCCATTGACTTTGTTTATGGTACTTTGTTAATCGTCTCTATTTACTTGCAAGTGATAGAAAGATGTAGGAGATGAATTTGCTTTGCTTGTGGGTTAAGAATTTCATCCATCCTGGCTTTACCACGTCGATATTTATTTGCAGGTTTAACAGCGGGACTAGGCACAGCGCTCTTTGCGGTAATCATTGGCGTTTTGATCTACAAACGCCATAGGCGCATCATAGAAGCCCAAGAGCGCCTAAGGAAGGAGCGTGAAGAGCTCCTAAACGCCAACAATGCAGGTAAATCAGCCAAGGTTTTCACTGGCAAGGAGATAAAGAAAGCAACGAATAATTTCTCGAAGGACCGTATATTAGGTGCTGGTGGATATGGCGAAGTGTACAAAGGAATTCTCGACGATGGTACTGTCGTTGCTGTCAAGTGTGCCAAGCTTGGCAACACCAAAGGCACCGATCAAGTCCTCAATGAAGTACGAATTCTGTGCCAAGTCAATCATCGAAGCCTTGTCCGACTACTTGGATGTTGTGTTGAACTCGAGCAGCCTATAATGGTTTACGAGTTCATCGAAAACGGTAACCTATTAGATCATCTGCAGAGCCCGAATACTGGAGAGAGGGGGCTACTCACTTGGACCCGTCGTCTCCAAATTGCCTGTGACACTGCCGAAGGTCTTGCATACCTGCACTCCTCAGCGGTTCCTCCAATATATCACAGAGATGTCAAATCTAGTAACATCTTACTCGATGTGAAGTTGAATGCTAAAGTTTCGGATTTCGGGTTATCAAGGTTGGCTCATACAGATATGAGTCACGTATCGACCTGTGCTCAAGGCACCCTTGGATATCTAGATCCCGAGTATTACAGAAACTATCAGTTGACCGATAAGAGTGATGTCTACAGCTTCGGGGTCGTTTTGCTAGAGCTTTTAACTTCACAAAAGGCAATAGATTTCAACAGGGATTCTGACGATGTGAACCTGGCTATCTACGTGAAGAGGATGGCAGATGAAGAGAGATTGATCGAAGTCATCGATCCGATATTGAAAGAGAAAGCAGGGCCCTTGGAGATAGACACCATGAAAGCATTAGGATTTCTTGCGCTGAGCTGCTTGGAAGAGCGTAGACAAAGCAGGCCTTCCATGAAAGAAGTCACTGAGGAAATTGAGTACATCATCTGCATTGCTACAGGTAAGGATGTTTAGAAAACTAGTTTATCCATAGCAGCGGCAGTTATGCTTGGCTTTTTGAACTAGTGTTTTTCTTTATGGTTTTGTAATAACTATTATGTCTGTATATTTGCAACTGTTTTTGATGAATAAAAAGTCAAATTTTATATAAAAAAGTCAACAATCTGAGCCTTAAAACTATAGCATTTACGTTATAAAAAAAAAAAAAAGTCAGCTTATTTCAATACCCTACTAGACCTGTGTATGTTTAGACAGCCAGTCTAACTCAATAAATCAGCTTATTTCAATACCCCACTAGACCTGTGTATGTTTAGACAGCCAGTCTAACTCAATAAATCAAGTTTAATATTAGTTTAGATTTAAATATAAATTTTTATAATTAAATCAAATCAATTGAACTGAAATTATTATTTAAATGATAAAATTATTTTTATTTAAATTTAATTATTATTAATAATATAAGATATTATTTTGTATAATAAGACAGTTTTTGAGCTGGATTTAACTTGAAACTAAGAAAAAAATTTAAAAAAAAATCCCAAAGCTTTTGAACACGGCCTGAGTAAAGAAACATAAAATTTTTCGAACCTAGCAAACAAGTATCTAATTTGAATATTTTAAGACATAAATCAGCAAATTCTTTTTCATGTCTCTCTTCAATCCGCAATACTCCATGACACTGAAATGGAAATATCCAGGCATTCACTGTATCAAAGTGAAATGCAATATCTAGGAAAAAGAAGCGCTTTGCTTCTTAAATGGACTCGTTCGACATGATCCAAATTAAGAGATACTGGATGGTCTAGACCAAAGCAACAAAAAAAAAAAAAAAATTGAAATACAATATCCAGTCATTCACTATAAGAGAGTTTTCACTAACAGTAGACAAACTAATCTTCTCCTATTACCGGTCAACTCTTTCATGCTAAAAGGAAAAAAAAAAAAAAAACAGATTTCTCACCCGAACAATTAAAGATCAAAATCCCATTTACAAAACAATGGTTTATTCATTTATCAAAATGAAGATTTTCACTCAAACCATTTGTTAAACACAACACAAAAATTTATAAATCTTTTCAATTTGCGAAACAAATCCCTATAATCTGAAAGCATGAATCATTTTGGAAAAAAAGAGAAATTTACCCTTTATCTGCAATGAAGAAGCCATGGAGGCTACCAAATTGGTAAATTGCAGAAAGGGGAAGAAAGCTATAGCGTCAGCTCATACACAAACGCCCATAGTTTTAAATAAAAGAGCGATGGTAATCAGTATATGACGCTAAATTGACCAACCCCGAATTAATCCACAAAATATTAAACCCCAAAAAAGAAAAAAGATAAAGAAAATCACTTTTTTCATAAAATCAATGTAGTTATTAGCTTTAAAGAGTGAAAACCCAGTATTTCAGGTTTCACAATTGACAAGCCTAAACACCCGAAAAGATCTCGATATCGGTGGGATACTGACCATTCACACAAAAAAAATGATATAAACAGCCAATGGGCAAAGTATGTGACTGGCTAATTGCCCACCTTGAAACCAAGAAAAATTATTAAAGTTCGAAAATTTTCGAATGAATGAATTAAATCAAAGATGAAGAAGACTAAAAACTGGAGCGGCTTTCTTTGCTCTTAAGCGCATCGCAAAATCGATCTCTTATAAAGGCGAATATAAAGGGGAAATTTTTAGGGTTTCTCCTTCAATCTTATATGGGCTTTTAAAGTAAATTGCTGAAGTGGCAAATGAAGGCCCAAAAACTTTCTTGGGCTCAGTTGAACCCTAAATATGTTTTTTTTATTCCAGCTGATTACCTAATTCGACCTCAACTCGAAATTTACAACTCGAGACTTGATTAAAACTCGATAGAGTTTTATTTTTAAAATTTGAATTTGATTCAAAATAAAGCCAAATTAGTTGAACTAACTTAATTAGCCTTGTTTACCTTTGTAAAGAAAAAAAAGAGCTAATATCCATATTCTACTTTTATCGTCCTCAAGTTTGAATTCAAATTCAAATTAAAACTTGTTCAATACTAATTAAAAATAATAAAAATATTTATATTAAAAAAACCATGATTAAGCATGCAAGTTACTAAAGTCGAACATTAACATACTCAAATTTGAATTGTTTAATAACTCAAACTAGTTAAACTTGACTAAACAATAATTGAGTCGAATTTGAATTTTTTTTAATCAAACTCAAATAACTTACAAGTACAAGTTTCTCGAAAGGAAAACAAGTGCTTAGAGTGGCTCACTTTCAAAACTTCTCAATTGACACAAACAATGACATAAGAAGCCAATAAGGATAACCAAGAATTCAACTTCAATAAATAAAATCTTTGGGTATCAGATCACAAAGTCATGCAGGAAAATAAAATTTAAAAAAGTACCCAAAAAAAAGGTTTAAAATCTGCACTTCAGACAGTGAATTGCAGCTGTTGACAATGTCTGAGAAAAACTCAAATGTCATGAAGACAAACAATGTCCTCAGTTTGATCTCGGTGTGGCCCATTCGACCCGCAGGATGAGATTGTCATAACCGTACCCATTGAGCTTGTTAATAGCTCTTTGAGCATCCTCTCTGTTCACAAAGTTGACAAATCCAAATCCTCTGCTCGTGCCTGTCTTCTGATCCATGGCGA
>JAQSVH010193357.1:0-17310 GCA_029448705.1 Adansonia digitata | reverse complement strand
ATCTTGTTATCCTTAATCCATGTATGAATCATTAGCTTAACATATTTCAAGCATATTTATACATCAGCTTGCATCTTTTCATGAATCATTGTCATTTCCAGCTTCCATAACATTTTCTTGTCAAAATGTATAATATTTCCTTTGTCTAGACCATTGGTAAAGTTAGCATCCCCATTAATGTTATGTGTCATCCCCTTCTATGTTTGTTGTCTTCCCCTTATCAAAATGCATGTTTGATGGCTATTAAAAACTGATTTTCAAAACCTTTCCAAGCCAAGCATGCTAACCTCAACCAATGAGGATTAGCATGGATTTAGCTTTTTTCCTTAAAGCTGGAAAAATATCTTGGGGAAAATTAAGTTTTTCAGATCTAGAATCTTGGTTAAACAAACTCAAATCTTCTGATTTTGCAACGAAAATGACCTTACGCTTTTTCCTAAAATGTTTCTGCCTTGTTTTTGAGTCAATACCTTGAGTGGTATGATTAACGAGCTATTTCACTATCCCAAATTACTTCGAGGCTATGCAAATGAGTTCATGATGCTAATGCCACTCTTTCCCTTTAGTTATGGACGTTCGAACGTCAATGACTCGAGTTTGGACTCATAAACATAAAGAAAATAAAAAATATGCCAAGCTTTGCTTTGTCCCCTGCTGGCAACACAATTATTGCAAATTGAAAAATCAATTTAAAATCCTAAACGATTTTTCATGAATTTTCTGATATTTTCCTCTCCATGTGTGTCAAATTATCTTTAAAATGATGTCTTATTCACCCCCAGGTCATTCCGGATAAGAGAGCTATGATATCTCAAATCTAAACTGTCCAAACTTTTAGAATCCAAACATGTATTCTGTTTGGGCTGTTTAGACCCACTAAATGATTTTTCCAAAATTTTCAAACATTTTTCCTAAAAAATTCATGAAATTCCCTTTTCAGAAAGGTATCGCTTGTAATTTTTTGATACCAAATGAGTCTGGGGTGATCTTTCACATTTTGACACACCTTGTCCCTCATATGCTCTGCCAGCAGCACAATCAATCCGAACTTGAAAATTTAGTTCCATGGAAAGTGACTTTTTGGGATATTGGGAACACTTTTAGATTGACCCTTATCGAGTTTCCTTTCAACGGTGTTTTGTCCACCCTCTAAAGCCTTCAAACCAATTTAGAATAAATTCGGGAAGCGAGATAGCGCGATGTTGTCCCTTGTTTTTGGTTATGGTCAAAATTAAGTTGTTTCCCAAAGCTTAATTTTGAGACATACGAATGTCACCATAGCACCCCGATCAGCCTCAAAAGCATACTTTGACCTCCCAGAAGCTTGTATTAAGGGACAAACATACTTTATATCTTTACCGTCCTTGTTCACAATAATTTCTTTTGTCAAAAGTCATCAAAATGCTTACTCATTTTCTAAATCACAAAGTTTTGTTAATTTACGTTTTCCAACTCAATTTTTCTAAAGAGTGCCAAATGTATCACTTTTAGGGATATTCAAACCCTAACTTTTTGAGGAGATACTCCAACCCTACTTTTTCAAATTCTCAAGATTGAAAAATCTTCCTTTGTCTTTGTGAAAATGATTTGTCACCCATGGGGATACTTTAACCCCGATCTTCTGAGGGGATACTCCAACCCCATTTTTCAAAATTGTCAAGATCTAAAATTCTTCCTTTGTCAAAATGATTTGTCATCCACGAGGATACTTTAACCCTATCTTTCTGAAGGGATACTCCAACCTTATCTTTCAACTATAATTTATCTTTTTTTTCCTTCTTGGATTCCCATGAATATGTCAAATAAATCCCGTTTAATCAAAAAACCCAGATGCATTTAAAAAATTATCGATTCGGTTATTCCCAAATAATAGATGACAATTATGAAATAAATTCTAATACTCTATTCCTTTTCATTGCATTGAATGATCCATGTTATGTTGCTTCATTTGTTACCTCACTAACGTGATTTCTTTGTGATGATTATTTGCACTCTTGTTTTCAAATCATTTCAAATAAAATTAAAGGTAATGTTTCGCATGGGTATCTCTTTAGTACCCAAAGTGGAACATTTCTTTTTCAAAGTAAAATCTAGAGGTCATTTTATTGAAAATCTCTATATTCCCTATCTTTCTTAGGTGTATATGAGATTAAATCTTTTTCATTAAAACCTAGGTTTATGTCTCTATAAGATTAATGCATTAAAAAGGTTTATATCAAAATAATGATTAGTTAATATTGAAAGAATCAAAACTGAGATAAGACATAGCTAGTATGGTATCGATTTTGGGTATCGCGAAGACTTTCATACCTCATCGTGTGTAACCAACTCCCGAACCCAAATGATGAGTCTTTGTACTACTAGACCATGAGATCGATGTTTTAAGTTTCATAACTCAAAACATAAGTTTCAATAGGCATCCGATCATGCCTAGCCAAAAATGATCAGTGGCAACTCCAAGTGTTAGTCATTTCATGATGGTAATCCGAGACCAACAAGATGAGCGATTCGTCTTATGGTCCCCTTCATTGTATCATAAGTTAAGAATCTGTACATTCTCATTCTCATTACATCATGAAAGAGAAGTCTCAATCAAGAATACATTTCCAAGTCAGAAAAATATTTTAAGTCATATGCACCCATAGATTTGCGAGGATCCACCCTAGGTACATTATGATAGCTTGGCAACTCTACTGGGGATAGTGTAGAGAATTAGGCCAATAACTAGTCATGTCTTGCTAGGTTCTTGATTTTTTCGATCTTCAGTCATCATTTAACTATGACCCTTTTTTCGTTTTATCAATAAATCTTTTGTTTGGCATGATTGTCAGGATTGTCTTATTTTTGAATAATCATTAGTTTAATAAAAATGGTAATAAAGAAGTAAAACAACAAGGTTTAATCATTTCCCTGTCATACACCGCGCACTTGCATCTGTGCTAGTATCCCACCAAACTCTATGGTGTGGTTATGACCCAATCATTAGGGGGAAGTGAGCTATCCGCCTTCATGAGTAACCCTCTGCATAGGCATGGCAATAACTTTTCGGATGTAAATTACCTATGTCTCTTGTGAGTAACCCTTCGCATTTGCATAGGGAAATACATCCAATGGATCGAACCCATTCTACCAAACCTGCCATGGGTTTAGGATCAGGGTCCCTTGACTGTCCTTATTAGATAGAGGAGCAATTTGGATACCTATTTAGGCATCAACTTTAACCTTATATAGTGAGCCCTATGAGTTAAACCATGTCAAACCATACTGGAACATTGTTAGAATACTTGAAGAATAAGGTCACTCGGGGAAACATTCATAATCTTTACTCTTAATTACCATAATTATGTAGGTGACAATGAGCATACAATTGTCACCTGCATCTACATTTTCATCATTTATCAAGGCATGGCATCGTGCAGCCCGAACAATGGCTAACCTTTGCATAAATAAGTGATGGTGAACACAAACCATGATTCACAATGTTTTATACTGTAAGCCGTTATGTTGTCCAAGTAATGGCTTAATGCGCATTCGCACTAGTGGTGATAAATGAATATTACTGCTGGTTGGCTATTTTTTCCATCAAAATAAGATATTACATCACCTCATAAAGGTTAGATTGCATCTTGGTATATTGAAATATTGCTCGTTTCTTGTCTCACCACCTTAGTTGAGACATGGTATGATTTTTTCGTTCTGATGTTCTTAAATCCTTTATTTCCTTACATTTGTCTCCTATATGTTCCACTAACTTATTTTCCCTTTGTTTGTGTTTTGGTGCATGCATCATTTCATCATAACCATCATGACTATCATCATTTTGGGACAATTATTCTGGTTTGATGTTCAGCAAGGGGCGTCATTTATGGAGCAATAACTTATCTCAACTATCGAGTCCTTTGAAAATGTCAGAACATGGTCAGAAAGTCACTAATGCCAAGACGGGGACATCCTAAAGCCTAACTACATCTCAAAAATGCATGAAGAGGTCGAGACCAGTTTCCATGAAAATGATTGTTAGGAACTGAAGCACGTTTGGGGCAGCAATACAAAAGAAGCCTTTACTAAAAAGTATGGGTATATAGCTCTCTTACTTCGAGTTCAATTGGATGATGGCTTGTTGCAAGCAACGGCACAGTTTTGAATTTGGCTTACTGAGGTTTCACCTTCAACCAACAAGATTTAGTCCCTACCATTGATGATTACACAGCCTTGCTCAACATAGAAAGGGCCAAATCAGACAGGATTTACTACAAGGCGCTAACGCCTCCTCCGTTCAAGAAAATGTTAAGGTAAATTCTTGGAGTCACAGAAGCATGGGTCGACAGTCACGTTAAAGTAAAAGGGAGTAGCGAATGCATTTCTTAGGCCAGCTTGAAAGAGGCAATGGTAAATTTTTTTGATCAAAAGAAAGCTCAAGATGTCTACACTTTGGCAATCTACGGGCTCATTATATTCTCGAAGACTTTAGGTTATGTAGAGGCAGCAATCATAGATTTCTCTTCTCGCCTATGTTGCAACATTAACCCTACTTCTACCATTATCGCGGAAACCATTTGCGCCTTCAGCTTTTGTAAAAGAATGGGAACAGGAAGGTTTATCGGGTGCACCCTATTGCTCCAGATATGGCTCCTAGGTCATCTTTGTCTTAGGAAAGGGAGAGTCAGGAAAAATTTCTTCTTCAAGATCTGTCCCCTTTTGACGACATTAGAGGAAAAATGTTATCAAGATAAGATAGAAAAGCATTAGGTCTAGGAATTACAAAATATCAAGGAGGAAGAAATCACGTGGAGAGCTCCGTGGGTGTTTTCCCAATCAATTGTGTACAGATGTGGAGATTACACTTGCGTACCACTCTTGGGATTATGGCAAAATACCAATTATGCTCCTTTATTGGTATTGCATGAGATCCAATGCCAGCAATTCATCCCGTTCTTCAAAGACTTGGGACATTGGGATTTTGAATACAGAGAACCCAATTATAAAGCAAAAGTCTAGTTAGCTTTCCAAGCCTAAAAAAAGGTCCATTGTATGGAAAGAGATTGGAGAGGAAGCCCCACCACGCCTGGATACAAAAAATGGAGACTCCGTCTTATAAACGATCATTACCACCACTTAACTCTAGGATATTGCAAATCCTAATAGAAGAACTGCTTTATGAGATCGAGCAATTTAGGAAGGAGTTTGAGTAAGAAAGGCATCCTTTGCCATAGAAATCTCTCGACTTAAGGAGGAAAAGGGCCAGCTAGAGATGGATATCTATCTTAGGAGCGGTGAAATGGATCGAGTCATTAAAGAAAGAGATCACTTCAAAGATGACCTCGAAAGCCTAACCAAGGATTATGTGATACTCCGAAAAGCTAACAAGTCTCAATGTATAGATAAGACATTAGTCGAATGGGAAGCAGAAGTTGACACTTCAATTGCGAGTTGAATCAACAAAAGGAGGAAGTCAGAACAAGTAAAGAAAAATTCATGAGGGCACGTGCTCTTGCTTCCACCTACCAACGAAGGAATCAAAGACTCGGGGCCCAAATTCAAGATGCAAGAGCCACCATGGTTGAAAATAAAGCCCTCACTTATAGAATCCAAAAGTTAGAACAGTCTTTTTAGGATCGTCAAGGTCATATCAATCAACTAACAAGGGCTTTCGAGCAATGTGAACTAGATTGGCAAGTGACAATTAATCAGGCACGTCTAAACTGCCAAGACCAACATCAACACCTTACTGAACAAGTTCAAATGGCTAAATGAGAGGTAGATGACATGATTAAAATAGCTCGGTCCATAAGGCGAGACATCGTACCTATTGGAGATTGTGAGTAATGACTTTTGGGTTATCTTGATCGTGTGATTACACAATGTAATCATGTTAGATACTTTCAGATGTAATCATATCATAAAAGAAAAAACCTTTTTGTGACTCTATGAATGATGTTATTAACAAAGCTATTCTAAGAATCAATTGTCTCTAATGCACATGCATGCTTAATTTCACCATTTTTCATTGCTTGCATCAATCATTCATTATCTTAACTCATCATTGAATTATAAATGCTCATCAATAAATACATTCAAAAAAAGTCTAATGCGAGAATTAGGCCATAAAAGTGCAAGGGATATCAAGATCAATCAGGAACATGGAACCTTACATCATGCACCGCTACAACACATAACGCATTAAGCAAATCATAGAGAGTGATCATGAAGCTCGTATTGAGTGACTTAAGCTAATGGTTGAGGAATCACAGGACCAGATGCTTCGTCAGCAATACGAAATGCAAAATCAAATCGCAAAATTTATGGAACTAATGACCGTCTCTATGAAAGAAAAAGGGTAAGCCAGCACTGCTGAAACAAGGAGTGATCCTTCCAACATTGAAAGTTCCCCTTGCCAATAATCTAGAACCTGCCCAAGGGGACACTAGACAAGAACAATGGCCGCTCCTATACCTGCCGCTCAAGCTCTACTAGTTATCTACCTAAATCCCATTACGGCAGGTCAATTCATTCCAGGTACTCAAGGGGCGAATGCAGGAGTCTTATCGGCAGATCTGATAACCCTGACCATGAGGAACTAAAGAAAATAAAAGGTCAACAGTCCACCATGACTGTGGAAGAAACAAATTCTAGCTACTAGAAAAATGCTTCCAGCTATCGAGGGGAGTGATAAGTTTTGAGCTCTTGACGCGTAATCCCTATCTTTGGTGTCCAACCTGTCATTCCCCTAAAGTTTAAAGTCCCAAAGTTTGAGAAGTTTAATAGAACCACCAACCGTTTTGTCCATGTCCAAATGTACCTACGAAAGATAGTCGCGTATGAGAAAGATGAAAAGCTCCTCATTCATTACTTCCAACATAGCCTCACTGGGGCAGCAGCTCAGTGGTATATCGAGCTAGACAATGTCAAAATCCAATCATGGGTCGACTTGGCTAAGGACTTGCTAAATTAATAATAGCACGTGTTGGATTGGGTGCTAGATCGACTTTTTTTGATGAATTTTGAGAAGAGATCCACTAAAAGTTTTAGACAATATGCCCAAAGATAAAAGGAAAAAGTAGCCCTAGTCCGGCCTCCCCTTACAGAAAAAGAGATGATAGTCACTTTCATTCGCACCTTACGTGCTCCTTATTACAAGAAGCTCATAGGGAATACAACTAAGAAATTTGCAAACCTAGTTATCTCTGGAAAAATGATTGATGTAGCCATTAAGAGTGGTAGAATATCAACCAAGAAAATGTCTAGATCAAGTAAGAAGCCTATTGCTAGCAAAAAGAAAAAAAAAGAGAGGCCAATGTCATAAGTTCTATAGCTCATCTTAGCCAAAATGGTGTCAAATGTCGGACCTTCACTACCCAAGCATGCTGTATTCTTGCCCTATCACCTTCAACCAGTTAATGCCATAACCTACAACCTATCCTTTGCAATCCCATCCAACCCATTATAAAGCTACCTTCCACAAGTTCACCAAAGTACCAATTGAGCAACCAATAATGCACCTGGTAACCGAGGTGCAAATCAATAAAGACAATATTTTACCCATCCCTATGACCTATAAAAAACTCTACCAGACCTTGCTCCAAAATCATTTAGTGGCCCCAATCTATGTCCCAGAAAAGAAGCCACCATACTCACAATTGTACAACCTTAATGCCACTGTGAATACCATGCTGGGGCAACAGGGCATGACATCTGCATGTCTTTCAAATGAAATATGCAAAATCTAATTAACTCAAAAGTCTTATAGTTTAAGACAAACCAGGGACCAAATGTTGCCATCAATCCTTTACCAAACCACACTGAGCCAGCTACAAATCGACATTAAGAACAAATATAAAGTAAAGGCAAGCATAAAAGATGGAAGGATGCCAATGTTCTTAGTCTGGCAATCAATGATTCAAGTCAAATTGCTCAACAAAATAGAAAAATTGGAAGACGATCCTAACAACTTCTGTGACTTCCACACAGTTGTAGGTCATACCCTACAAATACGCAAAGAGTTTAGGTCTATGGTTAAAAAAATGATGAATGAAGGCAAGAAAGAATTCTATCATGAGATCACACCTGTTGCGGAACCTATCAATATGATAGGAGATGAAACCATGCACCACTTTATGGGAGAAACTGACCCCTCATTCTTTATGGCAAGTTAAGTCCTAAGGTCAGTTCTTCGACACCTACACTGAAGTTAGTTGTGGAAGTACCTAAACCATTCTCGTATAAGAGCAACAAAGCTATCCCATGGAATACAAGAATCAGGTAGTGATGATCGAAAAACTAACTCGCTGAACTACTGTAATGGAATTATCAGGAGTTAGTCACCTAACTTATAGCGGTAGGTGTTACGCTCTTCCAGCTCAAGAAAAATAGAAGGTTGATGCATCTTCAAGCACCAGTCCCACTCAGGCCCAAACAAAAGATTTTGAGCTCGAGAAAGTCAAGGAAGTAGTAAATGAGAGGGAAGCCATGGAGTTTCTCAAGTTCATTAAGCACAATGAATATCGCATTGTAGACTGGTTAAGCAAACAACCCGCAAAGATTTTTATGCTATTTATGCTTCTTAATTTAGAGGTTCACTAAGATGCATTACTGATGGTGCTAAACAAAGCATATGTGCCTTCGGGCATCCCTGTGGATAAGTTGGATCAGCTAGTGAGCAACATCATGGTCGATAATTATATCTCCTTCACTAATGATAAGATCTCATCTGGAGGCAAGGCCAATTATAAAGCTCTACATATCACTACCATTGCAAGGGATGCATTTTGCCCAATGTACTCATAGACAATGGGTCAGCCCTTAATGTTATGCCTATGAATACATTGAGCAAACTCCCTATCGATCAATCTAACATCAAGAGTAGCCATACCATAGTCCAAGCTTTTGATGGTACATGTTGCAGAGTAATTGGAAATATCACAATCCAGCTTCAGATAGGCCCATGTATATATGAAGTTAACTTTCAAGTTATGGATATTAATCCTTCTTACAACTGTCTATTAGGAAGGCCATGGATAAATTCTATCAGAACCATCCCATCCTCTCTCCCTCAAAGCTCAAATTTATGATAGATGATAAAGTAGTCACCATTGGAGCTGAAGAAGAAATGGTCGCCACTACTTTCACTAAAGATATCTACATAAACCTAATGAAGATGCACTAGAGTCATCCTTCTAATCCTTTGAGTTCATTAATACAACACTTATGGGAGAAGGATTGCCAATAGTTAAACCCCACCTGTCAAAAAGTACCCACTTGGGTTTAAAAATGATCGTTAGCAAGGGTTCTTATGTTGGAAAAGGGCTTGGCAAAAATCTACAAGGGATGGCCTGAGCCCTATAGGTCACCATTTAAGCCAACAAAAGAGGCTTAGGATTTAAGGCTAAATGCGCACTTAAGAAAGTAGTAAGAAAAGAAGATCTATAACCAGGAGATGGCACGATCATTGGATCAAAAGGAGGAATCAAAGCCGATAATGTTCCCATCTCTCCATGAGATATTTTGTTCGAAAAGATAAATCGATCCAAGCCAACTAGAAGAGAAGAAGGCTAAAGATGCCTTGGTCATCTTAAACAGAACACTTAACAACCTCTATCTCTAAGATACCAAGACATAAAATTTGTGTCCTTCCACTAAGACCTGATTTTGATGATAGGGTCAAGACGGAAGCCCTTGCACTTTTCCTGTCCCTTTCATGTAACGTCAAGAAATGAAAACCTACCTGCCCTCACCCTAGGCAAATAGGTGTCCTATGTAAGGGGCATTTTTTATCAAACATTATCAATGAAATGACCTTTGCACATATCATTCCACATTATCAATGAAATGACCTTTGCATATGTCATTCCATATTGTGTATCACTTTTCAACTTTTTTGTTTCCATTACTTTTTTCCCTTCATTTTATCCAAATCCCTTAGTTGTGTGTGTGCCTTTTTCAATGTCTATTTCTTTGCCCTTTTAAGTGTCCTCACGATAGTGACATGGATGTGTCTGATGGGTCTTTGAAGATCGATTTTGAATAGTCAATTTGCACTAGTGAAGTCAATCCTGAAGAAGATTTCAAAAAAAGCTTTGTACCCTCAAACCTCTTACAACTAGTTGAGTAAGAGGAGAAGTAGATCATGCCCCATAAAGACCCAACGAAAGTAATAAATTTAGGTACTCAGAAGGAGCGAAAGAAGGTTAAAATCGAAACCTCAATAAAGTTGATAACTAAGACCAAGCTGATAAACCTACCCTAGAAATATCGGGATGTATTCGCTTGGTCATATCAAGACATGCCAGGACTAGACACTGATATAGTGGTCCACAAATTTCCTCTCAAGCCTGGATACAAACCAATCCAACAAAAGTTAAGGATGATGAAGCCGGAAATGCTCCTCAAAATTAAAGAGGAAGTCAAGAAGCAGTTTGATGCAGGGTTTATTAAAGTAGCCAAATATCCGAAATGGGTTGCCAATATAGTCCTATTCCCAAAGAAAGATAGCAAAGTATGAATGTATGTTGATTACCGGGATTTGAATTGAGCTAGTCCTAAAGATAACTTCCCACTACCTATATCGATATTTTGGTAGACAACATGACTAAGAATTCTTTGTTCTCCTTTGTGGATGGATTTTTAGGCTACAACCAGATCAAGATGGCATCCAAAGACATGGAAATAACAACTTTTGTAACCACGTGGGGGATATTTGCTATAATGTCATGCCTTCTGGACTTAAAATGCTGGGGTAACCTATCAATGGGCCATGGTAGCCCTATCCCATGACATGATAAATAAAGAAATTGATGTCTACATTGATGACATGACTGCCAAGTCAACCAAAGATGATGAGCATGTCACAGACCTTCAAAAACTTTTTGAACGGTTACGAAAATTTTAACTCAAATTGAATCTTGCCAAGTGTACCTTCAAAGTCACTTCGGGTAAGCTTCTAGGCTTTATAATCAGTGAAAAAGGGATTGAAGTTGACCTAGACAAAGTCAAAGCCATTCAGGATATGCGACCACCTTAAACCTAAAAGGAAGTGAGAAGTTTTTTGGGGAGACTGAACTATATTGCTAGATTCATATCCCAGCTCACTGACAAAAGTGACCCCATATTTCGACGTCTTCGCAAACAAAATCCAGGAAAATGGAATAGGGCATGTTAAGAAACTTTTGACAAAGTCAAACATTATCTATCAAGCCCGCCATGTTAGTACCATCGATGCTTGATCAACCTTTAATCCTTTACTTGGCAGTTTTTGACAAGTCTATGGGTTGGGTATTAGGGCAGCATGATGAGTCAAGAAAAAATGAACAAGCAATCTACTACTTAAGCAAAAAGTTCATGGAATGCGAGTGCAATTACTCCGTAGTTGAGAAGTTATGCTATGCTTTAGTGTGGATAGCCAAGAGACTCAAGCAGTACATGCTGTATCACACTACATGGTTGATTACAAGGCTTGATCCTATCAAGTATCTATGCGAAGCCCCTGCATTATTGGGAAGGCTAGCTAGATGCCAAGTCCTATTTTCTGAATACAATATTGCCTATGTCAGTCAAAAGGCCATCAAGGGCAGTGCGATAGTTGACTTTTTGGCAAGTCGAGTGGCAGATAACTATGAACCCTTAAGATAAAGATCTAATGTGCATTTTTGAAGACGAAGAACCTTCAACCAAGATCAATCCTGGAAGATGTATTTTAATGGAGCATCAAACGGTCTAGGACATAGAATTAAGGCAATATTGATGTCACCCGACGGGATCATTATCCGTTCATGGCAAGGCTAAATTTTGACTGCACGAATAATATTGCAGAATATGAAGCTTGCTTCATGGGGCTTTAAGCAGCCATTGAGAGGATTATCAAGATATTATAGGTGTTAGGTGATTCGGCCTTAGTCATCTACTAATTGAAAAGAGAGTGGCAAACTCGTGATTCTAAGCTTATGCAGTATGGGAAGCTGATAGTAGAGCCTAAGAAAAAATTTGATGTTATTAGTTTTCAACACTTACCTCGAGAAAAAAACCAAATAGTTGATGCTTTGGCTACCTTCTCATCCATGTTTAAAGTCAACCATGAGTTGGACGTTGCTCCCATCTAGATGAGCATCTATATAACTCCAATTCATTGTCATAGTGTCAAAAAAGAGAAGGATGGCCTATTGTGGTCCTATGACATCCTTTGTTACATCAAAGATCAACAATATCCCAAACATATAACTGAGACTGATAAAAAGACTATTATAAGGCTGGCTATAGGATTTATTCTCGATGAAAAAATCTTATATAAAAAAAGTCACGATCAAGTATTGCTCAGATGCGTTGACACTCCTGAAGCCAAAAGGATCCTAGAAAAAGTTCATGAAGGGATTTATGGCACACATGGTAATGGACATCAGGTGGCCAAGCAATTCATGAGAGTGGGTTATTGCTGACTGACCCTTGAAAGAGACTGCATCAATTACACCCGAAAATGTCATAAGTGTCAAATCTATACAGACAAGATCAATGTCCTTCCAATGCCATTTCACATCATGATGGCCCCATGTCTCTTTTCTATGTGGGCCATGAACATGATTGGGCCAATCACCCCTAAAGCTTTCAATGGGCATCGTTTTATCTTGGTAGCGATTCACTATTTCACCAAATGGGTGGAGGCTGCCTCGTATGCTAATGTCACTAGATCGACCATTTGTAAGTTTATCAAGCGAGACATCATCTGTAGATATGGCTTCCCAAACCAAATCATCACAGATAATGCAAGCAACTTAAACACTAAAATAATGCAAGTGGTCAGCTCAAAGTTCAAGATCCAGCATCATAATTTTGTCCCTTATCGCCCAAAGATGAATGGAGCAGTTGAGGTAGCCAATAAAAACATTAAAAGAATAGTTGAAAAAATAGCTGAGACTTATAAAGACTGGAATGAGAAGCTATTCCTTGCACTTCATGCCTACTGGACCTTAGTTCACACTTCCACGGATGTACCCCATTTTCTCTTGTCTATAGGATGGAAGCTGTATTGTCTATCAAAGTCGAGATTCCTTCTCTCAGAGTCTTGATGGAAACCAAACTTGAAGAATCTAAATGGGTTAAGAACAGATACGACCAACTCAACCTCATCAAGGAAAAATGCATGAAAGCCATCTGCCATGGTCAAACGTATCAAAAACCCATGATCTGAGCCCACGATATTGAAGAAGATCCTCCCAATTCACAAAGATGAATGGGGTAAATGGACCCTTAATTGGGAAGGACCGTATGTCATGAAGCAAGCTTTCCCCGAAGGGGTCCTAATCTTGTCAAAAATAGATAGCAATGTCTTACCCAACCCAATCAACTTAGATTCCATCAAGAAATACTGCACGTAGAGGGTGAAAACTTGAAAAAGCATTTTAAAGAAAACAAAAAAAAAACAACAAACAAACAAAAGACAAACAAAAAAAAACAAACAAACAAACAAACAAAAAGAAAACAAAAAGGGGTCCATATGAAAATCTGAAAAGGGCATCTAGATAGCCAACCTGATTAAAGTTGAAAACCCGTAAGGGCAACTTGAGAAAATTAATTTTGATAGGGCATAAATTGAGAGTACCTATAAGATAATGCAAAACAGTCCCAGAGATCTTTCGAAGATCAACTTATGCTAGTTACATTTATTATTCGAGAAAGATCTTAAAAAGCACTTAAGGAACATCCATGTCATGATTATTAAAGGCATCTTCCGCCTAAAAGATCATATTTCTTGCCACCGAATCACTTTTTTGTCGAATAGTATACCAAGTTATATCTGTTTGTTGTCATGAATAAATATTGCCTTATTTCTTTTAACCCTTGTACAATTCATATTACACTTGTCATTTAGTTGATAATGTTCGATAATAAACTATAATTTGCATTAGGACATCTCGATATTACATCAAAAGGAAAAGAAAAGCATAGGGAACTTTGCTTATGACCTGATTGTCAAAATCATGGACTTTTCGCATCCAAGCACTCGTTTGGCATGACCATACATTAAACCATTTCTAGCTTTCACAAGCCATATTTCAAGAAAAACCATTTTAAGCTAACAGAAAAATCGACCCATGCGTTCTATCAGAATCCTATCAAAATCAAAGCCATCAAACTAATTGGTCAAACATTCTCTAAATCATTGGAAATGCCTTCCATTTGTCAAGAAAACAATTGACCCTCTTGGATCGGGAAATACAATAATCCAAATTCTTGAGAATAGATTTTTGTCGTATCCCTAGTGAAGCCAGGACAACCTGCAATCCCTAGTGAAATTAGGAAAATTCTAATCCCTAGTTGAACCAGGATGGATAGCCATCCCTATAAGAGTTTGAATGACGTACAAGGAGAACTATGACTATCTCCTGTATTAGACTTCACATCATGAAATCATGATAGCATTCCACATAATGCATTCACATTACCATCATACATCATTATTTTTACAATATAACTCTAAGCCAGGTTTACTGAAGCTCCAAGGAATTCTTGGTAAGTACTTTAAGCTTTGTAAATCAAGTCTCACTCAGGTAAGGTTTTTTTCTCCTCATCCCTCATGTCAAAACCCTTTTTATCAGGAAACTACTGTAAAAGGGCCGGTGTCAAGAAATTGTTATCCAAAAACTATTGTTAAAAACTTTTGTCAAGAACATTCATCATAAGCTTTGTCAAGCATTTTGTCAAGAAATAGTGTCAAAACCCTTTCATTGGGTAATTTTGTCATGAACTTTTGTTAAGAAAAACTTTATTAAAAGATTTATAAAAAACCATTATTAGCACCCTTTCAAAGCACATAAATTAGTGGCATCTTTTTGAAGCCCATAAGTTAGTGGCACCTTTACAAAAGCTCGTAAGTCAGTGGCACCCTTTTAAAGCCCACAAGTCAGTGGCATCTTTTTAAAGCCCATAAGTCAGTGGCACATTTACAAAAGCCTACAAATCAGTGGCACCCTTTTAAAGCCCACAAGTCAGTGGGATCTTTTCAAAGCTCACAAGTTAGTTGCAACCTCTTTAAAGCCCACCAGTCAGTGGCACCTTTACAAAAACCCACAAGTCAGTGGCACCCTTTTAAAGCCCATAAGTCAGTAGTAACCTTTTTAAAGCCCATAAGTCAGTGGCGCCTTTACAAAAGCCCACAAGTCGTGGCACTCTTTTAAAGCCCACAAGTCAATGGCAACCTCTTCAAAGCCCATAAGTCAGTGGCACCCTTTTAAAGCATACAAGTCAGTGGTATCTTTTTAAAGCCCATAAGTCAATGGCATTATTTTCGAAGCCCACACGAGCTAATGGCACCCAAGTCTAAATCAAAGCCTATACAAGTTGGCAGCACCTGAGTTAAAGCCCACATAAGCTGGTGGCACCTAGTTTGAGTCAAAGCCAACACAAGCTGGTGGCAACTAAGTTTACGTAAAAGCCCGCACAAGTTGGCGAGACCCAAGTGAAAGCCCATAAAAGCTGGTGGCACCAAGTCCAAGTTAAAGCCTAAATGAGCTAGTGGCTCCCAAGTCTAAGTCAAAGCCCACGCAAGTTGGCAGCACTCGAATCAAAACTCACACAAGCTGGTAGCACCCAAGTTTAAGTTAAAGCCTATACAAGCTAGTGGCACCCACATAAAAAGTCCATGGTACTTTTTACCTGCCTAAGGGGGTCAAACCTTAGAAAACCTAACACCTTAGTAGCAAAGGAAACCTTACAAAATTCACCTAAACCTCTACAAGATTGCTACTAATACATTGCACTTATTATAGTGAAGTTAATTACAATTTATTTCTTTGCAGGTGTTCTGGGAAGCATCATTCCACCTCGGATAAAATAATATCTATCTATTTTTGCCCTATTTGTAATTCTTAGCAATGGTCAAAGAGGGGAAGCTGTAGACACCTTATTTTGTTTGGGTTAATTATTTTAGCAACTGGGCTAATTTTCCACAGTCTGAGCAATTTTTAATCATCCAGTATTGATCAAAAACTTGATTTTAACTCATTTCTTTGCATCAAAAAAAGATCAAAACCCATGTCAAATTATAAATTTGGACTTTTAAATTAACCAAACATTTTTTTGAAGTCTAAATTAGATAAAAAATCACATTATCACCCTACTCCCTAGTTTGTTAACTAAGATCACCATCAGCCACCCTATTTGCTGAAAAATCATTTTAGCATTTAAACCAGCCACCCTATGTCCATCACATTGGCAACAAGTTGCTCTCTACAACCACTCTATAGCCACTAAGGTGACACCACTTTGTCCCCCTTGAGAAATAACCAAAAACACCTCTAAATTGGCTCTAAAATGCTGGTATAAATAGACCACTTATATCTTAGCTAAAACAGGTTAGATTCCAACTCATTTTCAGCTTCTAAAACACATTCCTATACCAAGAAAACCAAATCCCGTAGCTCCTCGCTCATCACCCAAAAACTGCCCTAAAACACTCATTCCCAACTATTACACACTCCAAAAATCACCCTCATAAATACCAAAATGAAAACCTTATTATTTCTCTCTTTTTTTTGCTTATTAACAATAAGGAAAAGATAAAAATTCAAGCCATCTATATTGCTCCAATTATTTGGTCAAAAAGTGAAGTTTTGTTGGCATAACTTCTCACTTTATCACTTTCATTTTCTGTTTTTCAACACTTTCATCATTGTAGTGAGCTCTCCATGTTTCCATCGCCCTCTTAGGATTTTCATGCATTATTATGGCCTTTGGTTATTGTAGTTTAGGATTTGGATACCTTAATGCCCCTTTGATGTGCAAAATGCCCTATTTCATCCTTATTATTTTTTTATCTCTTGCTCATGCATTTTATGTCATATCCATGCATCTTGTTATCCTTAATCCATGTATGAATCATTAGCCTAACATATTTTAAGCATACTTATACATCAGCTTGTATCTTGTCATGAATCATTGTCATTTTCAGCTTTCATAACATTTTCTTGTCAAAATGTATAACATTTCCTTTGTCTAGACCTTTGGTAAAGTTAGCATCCCCATTCATGTTATGTGTCATCCCCTTTTATGTTTGTTGTCTTCCCCTTGTCAAAATGCATGTTTGATGGTGTAGCACCTTATTTTGTCCGGGCTAATTTTTAATAATCTGGAGTATAAACGTAAGAGGGGACGGTGATCGTCACCCGGTGACAAAGGTATTTGAAGATGTCAAAGAGGCCTAGGGATCATATCAAAGTAAATATAAAGATGTGGCATCAAATGGTGTAGCCCAAGGTATCCGGGGACAAAAGACATGAGAAAAATCACAATGTTACTTGAATGTATCGATACATGAGAACCATGTAT
>JAQSVH010193356.1:36247-47944 GCA_029448705.1 Adansonia digitata | reverse complement strand
CATCACCCTCTTAGGATTATCATGCATTATTGTGGCTTTTGGTTGTGGTAGTTTAGGATTTGGATGCTTTAACACTCTTTGGATGTGCAAAAGTGCCTCATGTCATCATCATTAGTTTGATAACTCTTGCTCATGCATTTTATGCCATGCCCATGCATTTTTTTATTCTTAATCCATGCATGAATCATTAGCCTAACACATTTCAAGCACATTTACACCTTAACTTCCATGAATCATTATCATTCTCGACATTCATAACATTTTCTTGTCAAAGTGCATAACATTTTTTTTGTCTAGGCCATTAGTAGAATTATCATCCCCATTCATGTTAGGTGCCATCCCTTTATATGTTTGTTGTCAAAATGCATGTTTAATGGCTGATAAAAATTGATTTTCAAAATAACCCCCAAGCCAAGCATGTTAACCTCAACCAATGAGGATTAGCATGGACTTAGCGCTTTCCTTTAAGCTAGCAAAATATCTTAGGGAAAATTAAGTTTTTTAGATCTGGAATCTTCGTTAAACAAGCTCAAATCTTCTGATTTTGAAATGAAAATGGTTTTTATACTCATCCTCGAAATGTTTATGCCTAGTTTTTGAGTCAAAACCTTGAGTGGTATGATTAATGGACTGTTTCATTATCCCAAACTACTCCAGGGCTGTGCAAATGAGTTCGTGATGTTCATGCCACTCTTTCCCATCAGTCATGGATGTTCGAATGTCAATGACTCGAATATAGACCTGTAAACATAAGGAAAACTAGAAATATCCCCTACTTTGCTTTGTCCCCTACTAGCAGCACTATTATTACAAATTGAAAAATTATTTTAAAATCTCAAACGATTTTCAATAAATTTTATGATATTTTTGTCAAAAATTGTGTCAAAATACCTTTAAAATAAGGTCTTGTTCATCTTCGGATCAGTTCGAATGAGAAAGTTATGATTTTTCAAATCTAAACTGTCCAAAACCTCTAGAATCTGAACATGTATTCTTGTTGGGCCGTTCAGGCCCACTAAATGATTTTTCATGAAATTCCCTTTCCAAACAGGTATTATTTGTGATTTTTTGACACCGAATAAGTCTGGGGTGATTTTTTAAATTTTGACACACTTTGTCACTCCTATGCTCTGCCAGCAGCTCAATCAGTCCGAACTTGAAAATTTATTCCCTTAAAAAGTGACTTCTTGAGATATTGGAAATATTTTTAGAATGACCCTCATTGAGTTACCTTTCTAACAGTGTCTTGTCAACCTTCTAAATCCTTCGGACTAATTTAGAATAAATTCGGGAAGCAAGATAGCGCAATATTGTCCCCTATTTTCGATTTTGGTAAAAATTGAGTTGTCTTCCCGAATTTTGTCTCGAGACATTCGAATGTCTCCATGTCATCCTGATCAGACTTGAGTGCATACCTTAACCTCCCATAATCTCATATCAAGGCACAACCATATTTACATCTTTATCATCCTCATTCATAATAAATCTTTTTGCCAAAAATCGTCGAATGCTCACCCATTTTCTAAATCATGAAGTTATGTCATCCATAGGGATACTCCAACCTCGTTCTTCCAAGGGGATACTCCAACCCCATTTTTCAAAATTGTCAAGATTTGAAAATGTTTCTATGTCAAAATGATTTCTCATTCACAGGGATACTCTAACCCTGACCTTTTGAAGGGATACTCCAACCTCGCTTCTTAAAATTGTGAAGATTCAAAAATCTTCCTTTGTTAAAAAAACTATTTTCCATTCACAGGGATACTCCAACCCAATCTTTCAACTACAAATTAATTATTATTTTTTTCTTCTCAGATTTCCATAAATATGTCAAATGAACCTTGTTTAATCAAGAAACCTAGATGCATCTCGCAAATTGTTGATTCAGTTATTCCTAGATAATCGATGTCAATAGCGAGATAAATTCCAATAGTCCATTCCTTTTTTTTATCATTGCATTGAATGATCCATGTTATGTTATTTTATTTATTATCTTACTAACATGATTTCTTTGTGATGATTATGTGCCTCAAAATGTTTCCAAATAAAATTAAAGGTAATGTTCCGTGAGGGTATCTCTCTAGTGCCTAAAGTGGAACATTCCATTTTCAAAGTAAAATCCAGAGGTCATTTTCCTTGAAAATCTCTATATTCCCTATCTCTCTGGGGCGTACATGATATTAATTTTTTTTATATCAAAACCTGGATCATTTCTATAAGATTCATGCATTTAAAAAGGGTTAGATTTAAATAGTGACAAGTTGAGATTGAAAGAATAGAAACCGAGAAAGATATAGCTAGTAAGGTATCAATTTCGGGCATCGCAAAGAGGTTCGTACCTCATCATGCGTAACCAACTCCCGAAGTGAATCTTTGCATTACGTAGACCACGGGATCGATGTTTTGAGTTTTGTAACTCAGAACATAGGTTTCAATAGGCATTCGATCATGCCTAGCCCGAAATGATTGGTGGCAACTCCAAGGGTTGGTTGTTTTTTTATGGTTATACGAGACCAATAAGATGAGCGATTCGTCTTATGGTCCCCCTCACTATGTCATAAGTTGATAATTCGTACATTCTCGTTCTCATCACATTGCCAAAGAATAGTCTCAATCAAGAAGACCTTTCTAAGTTAGGAAAATATTTTAAGTCGTACAGACCTATAGATCCATAAGGATCCACTCCATGGTACGTTGCGACACGTACCATTGCCTCTTCATCCCTGATTTCCTAAAGACCTTTCTCTAGGCACTTTTTAAGGGACCCTCTACAACCCTATCCCTAGTTCTTCCCTATCATTTTGATATCATGGAACTTGAATCCTTTGTCAATGTAGGATGTTCCTTGCTGCTTAAACTTTAGCATCATGTGATTTCCTATCAGTGGCAAGCCAAAATAGTGTATGCCTAAGTGTGTGAAGTGAAAGATAGTAAAAAGGAAAACTAAGGCATGTTTTTAAAAAAATAAGTAAAAAATAAAAATTGAATGCAACATCATGTGATTAAAAAGTCTAAAATATCTTTAAAGGAGCTTTATCTGAGAAATGGTTTTTCAAGTTCGCATAGCGTGTTTGAGATGAAAAATGGCCATCTTTCATCATTCTCTCTCAAATTAGAAGAACTTCCTCTTTTGCTACCCTTTTGAGCCTAATGAATTCATTCTTTTGAAATCTCGATCAAATATCACCTTCTACATTAGAGGGCAAAGAATACTTGTTTAAAAAGTATAGGGGACAAATATCCCACTTTATAATTTTAAGAATGCTTACCATCAAGAGGCAAATAGGAAATTTCATATATCCTAAAACTTTATTGAAAAGGCCCAATTACCATTTGAAAATTCTTCTAACCATAGATCAATAGTTTTTAAGAGACTTGAATATCATGCTCACTGGTGAATTTTCATCAAATAAACATTTTAAGTGAAAAAGACAATATCTTTTCCAATCATAGGGCAAATTAGGATTATAATGCTTCTTAATTGAAGAAAGAAATATCAAGAAAAGTTAAGCTACATTCAAAAAGAGCTAGTTATAATCTTAACTTTTACACCCTCATTAAGCATATATATCATCCTTTATGAAATTATGCATCGTTCGCACAAGCATTTGAGCATTACTCATCAACACACACTTTACTCCAAGCTTAGTACCAATAATGGCTAGTCGTGGTGTTTGAATTCACGGGCATCAGCACTCATGTGAATACACAAACACTAATACTCTCATACCTTCTCACCCACCTATAATCGCACTTATGTACACCTTATTTAGAAGCATTTTGCATTCAGGTGTATCCATATTTATAAGCATTTGCACTCTCATGCATCCATGTTCATGCATTGACACAAACGTGCATTCTTGTTAATATTAAGAATTTTTACTCATGTACCTATGCTCTTACATGCATCCTTACTTGCCTACATTCACATTCATATGAAATCTTATCTTCCTTCACACTCACGTTTGCCTTAGTTTATGAGCATTTACACTTCGTGCATTTTCATTGCACTCATGCACATCATTGCTTATGCATTCAAGCATTCACATTAATGTGCATTTTTGCGCTTGCCTAGTAGCACTTAGGGGCACCCATGTGATAGGCATTTGCATTCATGAACATTCACCCGATCGCCTTACATGCATGTCCATTACTCCATGTACATGGGCATTTTGATACCAAGTATTACTATAAATTTACATGCATAACATAGCATTTATGCCTTGAAATGACATTCATAACATACATCACATCTCCTCTCTTGAGGGTGTCAACAAAAAGCCTTTAAAGCCTTCCTTGAGGACGTTACTTCAAAACCTTCAAAGCCATTCTTAATGATATTTTAGCAAAACTTTTGAAGCCTCTCTTGAGGATATTTCTAAAGTTTTCCAAAGCCTCACTTGAGGATATTTTGCCATAACTTTCGAAGCCTCTCTTGAAGATGTTTCATCAAAAGCCTCTACAGCCTCTCTTGAAGACATTTCATCAAAAAACTTTCAAAACCTACCTTGAGGATATTTTACCAAAGCTTTCAAAACTTCTCTTGAGGATGTTTCATCAAAAACTTTCAAAGCCTCTTTCAAAGACATTTTTACTTTAACATTCATAGCCTCTAAAAATCTAGAGTAGGATTAACAAACCTTAGGGCAAAAAGCCATCGTATCAAGCTCATAGATGATCAAAGATCAAAAAAGCCAAAACTAACATTGGATTAGGCTTTTAAAATCATTTCCTTTGCATCATTTAGACATGCATTTGCATCTTCATGCATTATATAGCATCTAACATCCTTCACGTGCCAACTCCTATATACGAAAGTCAAATTAATAGCGAACCTAAGCTATATTTTCCTATTTTTAAAAAACCTCAAAAAGCCTTAAGTAAGTATTTTTGACATTACAAGCTCATTAAAAATCATCCAAAAGAGGTATCTATGTTCATTTTCTTTTAGTCTTCAAAGAGCAGGATGTCTTATCTTTTTATTTTTTTAGTCCTTAATAAATAGGACACCTTTCTTTACCATTCTTAGTCCATAAAAGAGCTAGATACTTATCAAGTTAAAGCCTACACAAAATGGTGGCATCATGTTACCTACCTCTATTCACAAAGAGCTGGATGCTTATCAACTCAAAACCCATACAAGTTGGTGGCACCATGTTAACCTACCTCAGTCCACAAAGAGCTAGACGCTTATCAAGTTAAAGCCTAGACAAACTAATGGCACCACGTTAACCTCCTCAGTCTATACAAAGTTAGACACTTATCGAGTCAAAGCCCACATAAGCTAGTGGCACCATGTTAACCTACCATAATCTATAAAGAGTTAGACGTTTATCGAGTCAAAGCCTACACGAGCTGGTGGCACCATGTTAACCTACCTTAGGCCATAAAATGCTAGATGCTTATCAAGTTAAAGCCCGAACAAACTGGTGACACCATGTTAACCTACCTTAGTCCATAAAGTGCTAGATGTTTATCGAGTCAAAGCCTGCACAAGCTAGTGGCATGATGTTAACCTACCTCAATCAAGAAACTACTGGACACTTATCGAGTCAAAGCCTACACAAATTGGTGGCACTAGGTTAACCTATTTCTATTCATAAAGAGCTAGACGCTTATCGAGTCAAAGCCCAAATAAGTTGGTGGTGCCTATCTGGGGGGTCAAACCCAAGAAACAACCTAACTCAGTCTTCAAAGAGTAGGACACTTACATATCTCGAGCCTACATTTGTTTAGGGGTTAAACCTGGAAAACAACCTAGCAAAAAGGCCAAACCATATAAAACTTATCAAAATTTTTTTGTGCAGATATATTCAGCTTGTCTCGGCATAATACTAAATAGTTCTTTTTTCTATAGACACACAGAACCATCATTCTACTTGAACAAAATGGTGTTTATTTATCTTTGCCCTATTCTTAATACTCAGTAACTGCTAAAAATAGGAAGCTATAGACACTTTATTTTGTCCATGCCAACCTTTATCATCCCAAGACTTAATTAAAAGATGACAAAATCAAAAAATCAAAAAATCAAAATTGAGGGATGACTGCCAGGTGTCGTGTTGCTAAGCACTATTAGGTGACATGGCACCAGGCATAAAATTATCTTGGAAAGGTCTAAAATACTTACGGACCATATTAAAGAAAAATGTAAAATAAACCATTAAAGACCACTTTTTATGTCACCGAGTCATTTAGATAAGTACATAGATCAATTTCCTACTATTTATGGCCAAGGTGAGGTAACTCGAGAAGCCACAGGTAGGTGATAGTTACATTGGTGCATAAATATTGATACAAGGTTGTTACATCGCCAAAAACTTGAATTTTCAAATGTATTGTCAATACAAGAAAGTTTGGTATCGATACCTATGGTATGGTATCATCAAAACTTGGCATTGGCTAAAGTGTGATTTTTAGCAAAATGTATCGATATCCGAGCATAAGTATCGATACAAATCCATGGGGTATCAACATATGCCTCTAAGTCTCAATACTGGAAATAATTTTTGCTTTTAGTATTGATACGCACCTTATTGTATCAATACTCATGGGTAAAAATTACCTTGTGTATCGATACAACATGTTCTATATCAATACACTAAGGTATTTTTGCCCTATTCAGACAATTTTTCAACCTTCAAAAATCTAATTCAAACATTTTTTTTGCACTAAGAAACCATTATAATTCATTGCAGACCTCGTCTTTGGGCCTATAATTGAATTTAAACAAATTTTTAGAGCCCAAATAACCAATAGCAAGATTCACTATCATAAAATATATTGCTATAAGAGGGCATGTCAGGCATATCTCCAGTTGCAAGCTATTGCAGCCTTTTTGCTCCCTTACTCAAGATGGCAAAACTAATGAGAAGAAGGACAGCTAAACAAGTAGCTGCAGATGCCCTTTAGTTGAGGAATGAAAGATAAAAAACCTTCGCAGTATCTCCTAAAAATATTGGCTGAGCATTGAATTTAAGGAGAACTTCTAGCTACCTAAAAGACTTTTAGCCATCTTAGAAGAGACTCTCCAGCAACCTCCAAAATAGCTCATGCCATTCCTAAAAATCTTTCAGCAATCTCCAACCATAAAATTCTCCTAAAATCACTATTTTATTGTTGTCATCTAAACCTTCTTCTATTCCCATAGTTCCTCTAAACTACTACAAGAAAACCTCTAAAAACTCATCCTTTCACATACCTTTAGCCTTAGAACGCCTAACCATCAATAGTACTATAAAAAAGCTCCTTATTTTCATATTTTTCTTATTAAATAGTAGAAAAAAAGGAATAAAGTAAGCTTGAAGTCATTCTTCTAGTAGAGAGAGGAAAGCTCAAGTTTTTTCGAGATATTTTCTCACCTAGCACTATTTTTTTTCTTATTTATAGCACTTGTCTCATTTTAGTGAACCATTTATGTTGCTGTGCCCATCCTAAAACTTTTATGCATTATTGTTGCCTTGGTTGTGGTAGTCTTTGGACCTTGATGCTCTTTTATTCTTTTAATGTTTCTCGATAGGCCAAGTACCTTCTTTTTTATTCTGTTGTTAAAATAGTCCCTTATCCATGAATTTTTTATCATATTTCACCTATCTTCATATGCTTAATAATGTTTGCATGTGTTCATAACATGCATTGAGTATGCTAATGTATTTTCTTGTTTTTTAAGGAGTCTTATGACATAAAATGTTGTCTTGACAACTTCAGCATTCTTTTCTCTATTTAAGCATGTTCATTATCTTGTCCATGCATCTTATTTGCCATCTTTTTACATTTTTGTTACCCATTTCTATGTCAAAATGTCCCTTCAAGTGTGTGCATGTTTAGTTCCTATTCATCTTTGTGCATGTTGTGTTTTGTTCATGTCATTTCTACGAAGATACATGCTTATTTGCTAAAAATTTGATTTTTAAAAGAAATCCCCAAGTTAAGTTCATGCTACCTCTAATAGATTGAGATTAGCATGGATTTAAGGTTTTTATCATATTAATCTTCCAATCTTGGGGATAAATTAAACATTTCAAATCTCGATTCATGGTAAAATGAGCTTGAAGACGTTATTTTTCAAATATAATCCCTGTTTTGGTAGAAAATATATACTAAGCCTTGATCTTGAGTTTTAGCACCTTCATGATGGCATAGTTAATGGGTTATTTCATCGTCTCAAACTACTCTAGGATTATGGAATTAACTCATGATGCCTATGTTAGGCTAGTCCCCATGTGGTGGACATTCAGATATCCATAACTCGAATTTAACCCTTTAAGAAAATTGAAAAGTCAAATAGTCCCCCTATTTTGCTCTGGCAGCACTATAGTTTAAGTTTGAAATTTTCATTTTAAGTATAAATGCTTTTTCTATAATTTTTTTATATTTTCCCCTTAGAAGCCATTAAAATACGTTTCCAATGATATCTTATTTGCCCTCGGATCATTCCTAATGAAAGAATTATGATTTGAAAAACTTTGCTATCTGGAACCCTTGAAATCAAAGTATTATGTTTTATTTGGGCCATTCTGGGCTATCAAATAATTTCTACAAAATTTTTAAATATTTTTCTTAGAAAGTTTGCGAAATTCCCTTTTTAGCAAGGTATGGTTTGAGATAAAATAATTTCGACTGAGTAAAAAATAATTTTTCAAAGCTTATCATGTCGTTTCCCCTACATACCCTGCTAATGTTGAAACAAACCTGATGTCGCAAATTAATTCTGCCTAAAAAACCCCTTTCGTAGAATTTTAGAAATACTTTTACATTAAATCTGATTGAGTCACCTTAACGATGGTACAACCCTTACCTCCTAACCTTTCAAATAAGCTTAAAATAAATTCGAGAATAGGAACTGCATAATGTTGTTCCTTATTTTGAGATCGAGAAAAATTCAATTTCCTAAACCACATTTATTGAGATGTGGACTGTGTTGAAATGTATCAAATTGATTTCTCGTGGAGTCACGTACCATAATACAAACCTCTAGACTCGGATCAAGGCTAAAACATGAAAATAATTTCTCTTTCAAGCCCTCGGGTTCAGCTTATGAAATATTTCTTATACAAAATATCTTTTTCCTTTATAAATATAAAAATTATTGCCAATGGAGATACTACAACTTCAATTTTCTGAGAGGGCACTCCAACCCTACTTTTTCTTCAAAATTCAAATTTCTTTTCCAACCAAACCCCTCTTGAATATACCTAAAATTACCATTTTTAGGGATACTCCAACCCCACTCTTTGAGGGGATACTTTAACCCGTTCTCCATTAAAAACTTGAATTTCCTTCCTATTTTCACAAAATGTCAAAAATTTTATTTTTTGGTGATAGTCCAAACCCCACAACTCTGAGGGGATACTCCAACCCATTTTTTTTACTAAAAACTTAAATTTTTTCTCAAATTTTTTCTTTGGGAAACTCTAACCCTACCACTCTAAAAAGATACTCTAACCTTATCTTTTCAAATTTCATCTGAAATCCAAATTCTATCCCAAATATCTCTAAGCTTATCAATTCAAACTTTTTTTTCTATCCCTTAAATACCATCGAATCTAACCAAGTCTTAAAGTTGTCCTACTATTATTCTTTAATATTTAAAGATAACATAAGATACATTCTGATCATCCCTCTTTTTTTAATGTTTATGTGTGCTTATTTTTATGCAATTTTATTATTTTCCTTTTCATCTTACTAACATGTTTCCTTTTTGTAACCTTTTTGCACTCATGTTTTAAAAAATCATTTCTAAAAATTTCAAAGCGATATTCCATGTTGGTCTCTCTTCAGTACTTGACATGAAATATCCAAATTTTCAAAACTCAAATCAGAACTTACTTTCACCAAAAATCCCTTCTCACACCTCTGTAGTGCATAAGTGATGTCAACTTAATCTTTCAAAACTCGAATTTACATTTTCCATAAAAGTTCATGCATTAAAGAGGATTATATCTAAATAGTGACAAATGGAACCATTTAACTAAAACCGAAGCGAGACATAGTTAGTAGGTACCAATTTCGAGCATTATAGGGGTTCTAATCCTTCCCATAATTGAAATATTGTTTTCAATAGTTCCGATCATGCCTAGCCAAAATGATTGGTGGCAACTCTAAGTTTATGACTTCATGGTGGCCACCCGAAACTAGTTAAATAGGCAATTCACCTGATGGTTTCTCTTCCTTTCATATTACTATGCCTAATCCAAATCTCAATCATAGGGTAACTCAAAGGCTTGACCATCATCAATATCGTACACTTTTAAGTCAAGCATGCTAAGCCATTGTGATTGTTCAAAATTTTAAAGGCAAGCACATGGCAACAATAATAGTGATAGGACCCCTAAAAATAAAATAATAATGATATATTGATTTATAGGAATGAGAGGTACACCTGCCTTTTAAGTTTGGCTAGTAAGGATTTGTGTCTTGGCCATGTTGAGATAGCTTAGCAATCCACTAAGGATAGGCTAGAGAGTTGGGCTTAAAATTAATCATGTATTAACTAAATTTTAATTGATTCCGTTTCAACCAATATTTAACTATAATTTCAAGTATTTTTAAAACAACCAATTTTTTTATTTATATGGAAATTCTATTATATATTGTTCATATTTTCACCAACCCTTTTGTTTTTATTGTAGCATTATTTTTAGGGGAATTTAGGTTAGGATTTTTATTATTTTTAAAAGAGTCGAGTCATAAAAGTTTTGTTTTTCCTTTACACACATTGTACACATGTATACCATTAGAATCTCCTCTACGCATATAAAGGGGGTACAAGTTACCTAATCTTTTAGGATGGGGTGAAGTAGTTCTACTTTTTAAGGTATTAGCCTTTGTCAAGCTAATGAAAAGTCTATCAGGTGTAAATTCCTATGCCTACCCAAGGTGTTGGTCTTGTTACGTGTATAGAAAATGCTCTTACTTGAATTAAACATTTTTCGACATAAACCCACTTTGAGTAAGGAATAGGCTACCTCATTAGTTCTCTTTGGGCTTAGGGAGCAATTTAAGAACCTATTTAGATCTCTAATCTGAACTTTATATAATGAACCGTAAGGACCTCACCTAGTTAGAGCCATATATGATTTAAAAAATTTTGAAATTAGGTACACATGGGGGAACATTTTTAACCTTTTACTCTTATAATTTGATTTTCTTGAGTTCAATAAGTGTAAATTACATTTCTATGATAAATTTTACTTCTATTTTATTTATTTCTTGCCTTGATTTGCTATATTGTAATGAACTTTCTCAGAGCAATTTTTGGCAATCACTAATTGTGGTTAAAAAAATAGACTTCATGGAATTTTTTTCTTAAGTTGAAAAAGAAGAAAACATGAACATTTTTTTAAAAAGAAAATCAAATCAAAAGAAAAAATAATCATAATCAAAATCAGATTAATCAAATTTATGAAACCTTTTAGTTTACTAAAAAAGAAGAGAAGATAGTGTTAGGATTTTTTTCTTTTCAATTTTTACATAACATCTATATCCCATGAAAACTTGTAAATTCATTTATATACATAAGATTCACACATTCATTTGTTTATATGCTTATGCATTCAAAAATTCCATAATGTGCTTAATTTATTCCACCTATTGCATTTTAAGGACTAAAATATGGATGATAAGTTAGAGGCAGGAATCAACATGTTAGAGTCTATCCAATAAGAGTTTAGTCATAAAGACTAAGGAATCAAATAT
>JAQSVH010193356.1:0-36147 GCA_029448705.1 Adansonia digitata | reverse complement strand
ATATGGGATAAAAAAAGAACTTTGCCTAGGAGCATTATCAACCTCGATGAATCCAGAAAATCAGAGTCTGGGAGATCGATTGGAAGCATGAATAAATACCTTAGACAGAAAAGTTAGAGAAATAGGTCATAAGATTCAATAGATAAAGGAATAATGATCTAAATTGACAAAAAATCAAAGATCTTTTCAATAATTCTTAAAGGTCACCAATGCATTCAACCCAACATTTGGCACTTAAAGACTTAAAGACTAGATCGAGCATACTGCTAAATGAAGATTCCAATTTCTGGTCTATTCACTTCAGTGAAGCAAAGATGACTGATTCTAAACCTATACAAATTATCCTACCTTCTAACCCTATTGTTTTCCCAACACTATCTTGCCATCTTTTAGTGTTGATACAAAGAACAAACCAAGATGGAATTGCCAATAAAGTTTAATGTTGACAAGACATATATGTGAGTTGATAAGTTCTTTTTCCCATTTAAGGTGGAATAACATAGGACCACTAGATGGAAAAAGAAGACATTACTCGATAAGATGGGTTAAAATAAATACAAAACAAAGAAGGAAAATAGGAGCTTCAAACACTTCAAACGACTTAAATAAGTAAAAAAAAGTAAAAGAGTTATGGAGAAAAGGTTTATGCAAAAGCAAAACCTTGATCAAAAGAATTTACAAATAGTCTCATATCATACTAACACTTTTATCAAGGCATCTAAGGCAGTACAAGTAGAAGGACTGCCGATTAATGTTCAAGATACATAGATAGCAAATACCCAAAATATACAACAAAACATGCTTGTAGTTAATTCACCGGTAACCTTCCACAAAGGGTAGATATGAGGACCATTACTGCACAAAAAGAGTTAGCAGTTTTTAACTTGGATAAAGAACAAAAGTGTAAGCAGGAGGGCAAAAAGCTAATTGAAGCCTTTTGAAAGAAAGTTAAAGGCCATAAAAGAGGATAGGCTCTATAGTAGTGTTGATATTGATAATCTCCATATATCGAGATTTGATTATCTCGTTAAAGTTTAAAATTCTAAAATTTGAAAAGTATGATGTTTTCATATGTCCGAAGGCACATTTGATGACATATTACCATAAAATGGTTGGGTATACTAGAGATAAGAAATTGCTCATCCATATTTTTCCCAAAAACCTGGCTGAGGTAGCTATGGAAAGGTACTTTGAACTAGAAAGAGGCCACGTGTGTATATAAAGGGACTTGGCTAAAGTATTTTACAACAATATAAGCATAGGTTGGAAATTGCTTAAGATTGAGGAAGCATCTAAAGCATGAGAAAAAATTCTATAGACAGCT
The DNA here is from genome assembly GCA_029448705.1 of Adansonia digitata. NCBI lineage: Eukaryota > Viridiplantae > Streptophyta > Magnoliopsida > Malvales > Malvaceae > Adansonia > Adansonia digitata. Next base: position 34,823 of record JAQSVH010193356.1, on the reverse strand, counting down.
ACAAAGAATAAGCTTGTAGATGGAAACATAGCCTCAGACATTCACCCACCTTTCACTGATAGGGAAATACATGTTCATTTCATGAATACTTTATTGCCTTTGTACTATATAAAGTTGGTTGAAGATGGTTTCTTTGAGTTTGTAGATGTTTTATTTCCTTTAGAAAAGATTAAACATGGCATAAAAACTGGAAGGAACATAAATATAAGCCAAGTGGCATATGTAGGATGAGAATCTAATCTTATTAATAAATATCAGTGAGTCACAACTGATGGAAGCTAGGACCATGGAAAGAAGAAAAAATAGGAAAATCCATTTAGAATCCATCTTCACTCTTAACCATCCATTACTCAACATTCTTACTAGGTTCATCCTTGTATCCTGTGACCCTTTACATAAACTTTTTTGACCTAGAGTGCTAAAAAGTGAAAGGACCTAGGAAATAGTTCAAGCGACTCTCAAAAGCAGAAAATAAAGAGGATAAAGGTGTATCATGCCCTATCGATTTCCTATACTTGGCATTTTCTTTTACTTCTTTAGAATCAGATGATCTTTGTTTTCCTAACAAAGCCTAGAAAGCCTTTCTACTCGAAAAGGTATAATCTAAGCGCTAGATGCGATTATAGTCAAAGGGTAAAAAGCCATTCTAGGAAAAACTGCAACACATTCAAGAGCAAAGTACAAGCTCTTAGGGATGCTAACCAGATAAAATTCCATAAGTTAGTGGATGCCTATCAAGGATAATTAGCCTAAGAGTCATTGACTTAATGGTATTGTACCAAACAAAGGCAGTTTCTATCTTAATTTCTATCTTAACTTTAAGATGTTATACCTATTTTTTAGAAACTATAAATTTTGAAATGAATGAATATTATTCTTTCTATCATAGGTCATGAATTTTGCTAATAATTTTTTCCAGTATGTATGGTAATGAGAACATAAAAAAATTTTCTTTGATAGGTGATCATCATTAAATTACACTATCTCAAATGGATCATTCACTTCCATTTATATATGATTATCCTAGACTTTCAACCATAGACTTTTTACACCTAAATGTTATTTTTCAAATTCTCGAGGGTCGAACAAACTTGTTATGCTCCTAAAGATTCAGATATTGATAGTTCGACTTGTGTTAAAGTAATTATAGCTTTTGAGATCTCTCAAATTTATTTGGATAACTTTTTACCACGTTTTCATGACACTCTTCCAAATCCTTGATTTAGGAAAAATAAGAGTAAAATATGAGCCAAAAACACCCTTTTCTTTGGGATAAAACCCTTTCATCCAAGGATCAATAAATAAGATGTGAAATTCAAGGTTTTTTCATGCTAATTCAATTTCTTTTATTAAAGACTCAACCATAACTAAAATTCATTGGTGGCTATAGAGCTAATAATGCAAAAATGTATTCATTAAGCCAAAATGAAAAAACAAATTTAAAAAATTAAGTGCAACATCATGCTCTTAAGGTACTCAAAATGATTTTAAAAAGAAAACCATCTTTTTTCCTAGTAAAAAGCTTTGTAATTTAAATGGCTTTATTTGAAATGAAAAATGACCATCTTTCTCTATCTTTCATAAAAGTGAAAATTATTCCTTTTGTAGTTCCTTTAAGCCTAATGATTTATTCTTTCATTAAACCTAATCAAGGATCACCCTTCATACTGGGGACAACATGAAGCAAAGCTTTAAGGTTAAAAGAGGCAAATCCTATTTTAAAGTTACAATATGAACAAGTTTGTTGTCATAAAGAAAATTTAAATACTAATTCAAAGTTTAAATCTCAAGTTCCTTCAAAACGAAGATTGAAGAAAACATGTTGAAGAAAGAAATAAAGAGAAGTAAAGAAAAATGAAAAAGTAAAAAAAGATAAAGAAATAAAGATGTGTTTTCTTTTTAAAGGCATGCTGGATAAGTATTTTACTAAAGATAAATAATCCTTGATTCAATTACCGTTAGCACTTGATTTGGGCCCATTTGTCCTTTCTTTCTAAGCCATGAACCATGAGCAATATTACATACCTTCAAAGTTCATTTTGATGAAGCATAGTTATTTAAGTTGTCAAGCCATTCCTAGGAAGCTCTTAAAAAATTCATCATTTTTTTATGATTTTTAAGTCATTAAGAATATGATAGGGCAATCAATCAAAAAAAGAATGGAAAAAAAAAAGAGAATAGAAAAAAGTAAAGTAAATGAAGTTCTAGGGTGAAAACTCAAAAAATGTAGTCTAAAACAAACTTAAAGGTTTGGGATTGCTCTTAAACTGACAAAGGTAGCCACCAAAAGAAAAGAACTCTTCCATTTAATTTAGAAATGATCCTTAACCTTTGGAAATTGCACAACATCAGTAAAATGTTGAGTCAAACTCCTAAATATTGATTTGATTCAAGATAACCTTTTAGAACTTTTGTGTCCAACCTTTGGAATTGGTGCTTACCAAAGGTCTTTTGAATTAACCTCTCGAGCTTAGTGTTTAATAGCATTAGTTTAACACTTGTCCAGCCATTATATTAGAAAATTAAAATGATGTTATAACTTGATTGTTTGCCTTTCAAGGAATTCCACTAAAAAGAACATCCATTTGAATTCAGTCATGATGAACTTTGACTTTCTTGTACCAGTTTCTTTAAGTTAAATTTTAATAGCGCCACCCTATTTGTTTCTCTAAATTTATTGTTTCATCTCATTCAAAGATGTTTTGAATAATGATCATCTATTGCAATAAAGTGAGTTTAAATCCTATATGATTGAAACATTATACATATCAACTCAATTTCTTTTCTTATATACTCCTATAGTTTCACATTTGTCTAAAACTTGTTTTAAACTATTTGAGACTATATTTATACATGTGATGATATGATAGAGGTATTAGGATTGATACCACCAAAACCAAATTGCCTACCTTGAATTTTTTTTATCCATTAGATAGTACTTTAAGCTTAAATAGGCCTTTTTATTAATGAAACTCATCTACTCGACCTTTTAACTTAGAAAAACAAAACTCTACCTTATTCTAAAAGATCAATAGAGCATACTATAAGATCTTATTTGTTGTTAGAATTCTTGTATTTTGAGCTTGATGATGAAATTAATTAGTTTTATAGAAATTCTGGTTATTTGGTGGATAGCAAAGAGTTGTCTCAAACATGTATGCATTGATGTATCATACAGCTCAAATTTAACAAAAATAAAGCATAAATGAAAATAAAAAAAAACAAAAAAAAACAAAAAAAATGGAAAAAAAGAAGTGCATGGTGCATCAAAATGAAACATATAAAGTCTTAGTGGAGTACTATATATTAAGAATAAAGATATAAGCCAACAAGATGTTATGCTGTAGTTGTTGATATTTTGCTCCACTAATTATTTAGGACTATTTTCGATTTCCTTGCCATCATTTATTTCTACCTATACTTATGGCCCTATTACATTCTTGAATAAAGACATCTTGATTCATAGAATTGTATGGTTTAATAATGTGGATTTAATAGACAAGTAAGAATATGGTAGACTTTCATGAAAGTGAGTGAAAATGAGAGAAGTTGAGATTAAGTTTGAATGAACATAATTTTGATTGAGATATGTCATATTAATGTTAGCTCATCTCAAACCATAAAAATTCAAGCTTGATTTTTTGTGAAATTTGTTAAGCTATTGACTAGTTTATAAGACTTGTTCAATTCTTGTCCTTAATTTCTACTAGAAGGATTACGAATAATTACTTTTAGCATATATCAGTTATTGTTATGTTTTCAATGTTTTTGTGTATTATTCTTGTAAGCTTTCATGAGACTAAACTCGTCCACTAGGGATTTAAAGCCTTGTATCGCACGTTGAGTCCCACCATGATTTCCTATGAAAATGGATTAGATAGATTTTCATACTTTATTTTTTTTTGTTTTGCTTAAGTAATAGCAAAAGCTAAGTGTGGTGGTATATGATAAGTTTATAAATCACACAGGTTATGCACTGTCTATTATTGGTTTTTGTTATATTTTCTATCTTTTAGTTTGGTTGATTATTTTTGTTTTTCAATTTCAAATTTAATTTTGAAGAATGAAACAAAAACATGTCAATGAGGGTATTAATAAGCTTATAATATCAAAATCACAAATATGGAATAAGATATTTGAGAAAAAAAAGATTAGATTATTTGCTAAAAGTTTGATTCTTGCACTCCAAGTAATAAGCAAGTATTTGCCTAAAAAACATTAGAATTGATCAACTAAATTTGCTTTGAATGTGACACCAGATTTCTTACTTTGAATATGATTCTTTAACTTTACCTAGGGTTCCCTTCCAACCATTAGACAAAGATTTAGCTTTTGCATTCAAGAGGAAGGAAAAATCATAATTTTGAAGAGGCTAAAAGCGTAGTAAAGAGAACAAAAAAAAAAAGAGAATAAGGAGAAGACTTAAAAAAAAAACATTATTAAAACTAGCTCATAGTTGAGCTTCTTTTTTTCTTTTTTTCTTTTTTTTTTCTTTCATTCTTGCCATGTGTAACTAAATTCTTTTATGGTCAAGGGTGATTTCAATGCCCTAGACATGACTTTATAATTGATCTCTAGAATTATTCAACAATTGTCCATTGAAATTGTTTATGTTGTCCTATAAAAATTATTTATAATTCTTATCTTGATTTGTTTAACCCCATAACTAAATAGACCTTGATAATTACCTTTTGCTAGATTAGGAATCTTGATCCATAATTGTCTTGTTTTCTTATCCATTAATAGCTATTTATGATTAATTATTATGATCAAATTTTTGTTGATTGCGATGTAGAACATAACCTAGGTTAAATTATCTAAGCTTGTGCATTTATTGCTTAGATCTATCTATTTTTCTTATCTTAATGCTTTTATTATATTAAATCTGGAGGGCTTATTTTAAGTTACTTAATGATTAGGGATTAAATAGAGAGCTTATTTTATTTAATGACAAACTAAGAAAAGATTAAGGTAGCAAAGCTTGCTGCTTTCTATAATTCAAGAAATAATTGGAGATAACTGTGATATTTATTGTAATTTATGTTTAAGGTGGTGAATGATTCCTTAACCACATTTTTCATCACTATTGTTACTTGTTAGATATGAAATTCTATTTTCTTAAACCTTAGTTTTACTTTTATGTTTTTTATTTTATTCACATCTGAAAGCAATCAACCCTTATCATAATTTAGTTTCTTTCATTTGTAAGATCCTTTTAATTTGTTTGGTTAAATTAGATTAGAGTTTTGCTTCAATAACCTATAAGTTGAAAACAATTTCTATGGATAAGACTATTACTTACCTTGTTTATCATAGGGCATAACATATTTTCTTTGCTAATAAGTATGTACTTCGTAATTTCATGCTAAGGTAATAACATAACTATTCTTTTTTCCCAACTCATCATGCTGTTGCACACACATCCTATCAACCTATCAAAAATTGAAAGGTAGAGAATCAATGGCTGTTCTTGGACTGATGGCACTAACATAGATGGATTTCACAAATAATGTTTCACTTTGTTAAAACCTTTTTAACATTCCTCCTCTTGTCCCCTTAGATAAAGTCAGAAGATTGGATCACATTGATCTATAAGTTAGGAGATAAAGTAGGTGATGTAATCCTACTTGCCTAGAAAACTTTTTACTTTCTTTTGTGTTTGAGAAAGTGATAAATCTTAGATAGCATTAATTTTATCTAGTTCTACCTCTATGCCCTTATGATAATTATAAAGCCCAATAGTTTTCCTGATGTCACTCCAAATGCGCATTTAGCTGGATTAAGTTTAAACTAAAACTTCTTTAACCTCTTGAAGAGCTTTTAAGGATTTCCCACTCAATTGTTTTCTCGAGGTGAGTTGGCATCTCTATCTCTTTGTGCATCATTTCCTAGAATAACATCACCTTTGCTTTTTGGTAAGTTTCCCTAATGTTTTTCAACTTGAATGACATCACTCTGTAGTAAATGGTCTCTCACATTGTTAGAAAGTGTCTTCTCCATGTGTTCTAGAGCCATTTTGATTTAATTATACTTGAAAAACCTATCTATGAAGGAGAATAATGAGTTTTTTACAAAATTGTCTACTAGCATGTTAATATATAAGAAAAGGAAATTATCTTCCAAAGTTGCTCATTTTAGTTCTTTGTAATCTATACACATCGTACTTTTTCATCCTTTTTAAAACTTGAACAATATTAGCTACCCACTTCGAGTACTTTGCTACTACAATGAAGCTAGCTTTGAATTATATTTTTTTCATTTTAGTAGCATTTTTGGTTTTATCCTTCCTAACTTTTGCTGGATTGTTTATATTCCAGCTTAAGATTGAGTTTATGGACTATAATATCTATGTCTAGCCTAGCATAACCTGATAAAACTATATGAAGGTGCCTTTGTACTCTTTGAGCAACATAGCAAGCTTTTTTTTTTTGTGAAGGGGGAGATGATCATTCCTACTTTTATTTTTTATTTTCTTTTTCACTTCCTAGATTTATAACCTCGATTGGTTTTTCATAAGGTAGTATTTGCTTATTTTTTTGCTTAATGAGTCTCAATAGATCAAGAAGTAAGGTGCAGTCATCAAAGTTTTCTTCAAAATCAGCATCATAAATGGTTCATTTGATCAATCTCCAAATTGTTGACAGGATCATTTTCTTTTCTTCTTTCAAGATGCCTGTAAATGGGTATGGAAAAAATAGTATAGGCTAAAAAGGAATGAAATTAACAAGTGCAATGTTGAAATGAAATATAAAAATATAGAATAAATGGATGAGATACAAGTGATTTAGGAAAATATTTAATGCATTACCATTAAAACAAAATTTTAATGAATATATTTTATGCCCTATTATACAAGGATCTCTAAATGCCTTCAGTCAAAGGTAAATAAAGTGCATTCTTAGTTTTACTCAAGGACATACTTATATACTATAAAAATCTCTATTGTAGTCTACTTATTTGGCACGAATCTAGAAATGCATGGTCATATCCCATGGTCATTTCCCACATCCTTGCTTCATTAATGGCTTTAACCATGAATTTTTTGAAGGCTTTCTCAATCGCCACCACATCTCTATATTTTTTTTGCATATGAGTTAATGATGCCTCTGGAACAAAAAATTTCTTTTAAAGGACACATAATGATCAAACTTTGATCTAACTTTTCTATCAATATTTGAGCCAATTGCCTTTTTTTTGCTTATTCTTAGACTTTTTCTTTGCTTTATTTGAGCTTGAATCTGTACTTTTCTTTTCCAGTACACTTATCCAATGCAGCATTCTCTGAAAGTATTTTCACAATTTTTTTGAGGTCAAGCTCCCTTATCGATTGTAAGCGTCAACAAATCTATGTTTTCTTGGATAGTCAAGGCCTTGGAATCTTAGAACTTTTGCTAGCAAAAGTGGCTTTACGAACTTCAAATAAAGAGCATAAGTGGTGGTAGTTGTTATTATGTTGTCTTTTCCTAACAAGTGACTGCTTTATTAACCACCATAAACTTGACCTATTGGAGGAAGATCAAGGGAATTGCCCTAGCAAAATGATTCCTAGGTCTCCCCAGGTTGCAATTGTATGTGGCGTGATATCCATAGCTTGGAAATCCACCTCAAAAGTACATAGGCCAATATTGAAGGTAAATTGGATGCCACCCTTTATTTCCTGTCAACTCTCATCAAAGGCCTTTACCACTGTATCACTATGCTTACTTTAAGCAATATCAATTGACAATCTTGAATTAGTAGCCAAGGGTATTACATTAAGCATTAACTTATTGTCGATAAGGACTTTATATAATGTATGCCCTTTACTACAAGTGGTTATATGTAGAGCCTTGACAAATTACATCCTTCCACAAGGGATTTCATCTTCATAGAAAGAAATGAAATTATCCACCATAATATTGTTTACCAAGTGTTCAAGCTTGTCAATTGATATGTTATGGGGGACATATGCTTGGTTTAGAACCCTTAACAAGGCATTATGGTAAAGTTTAGTGTTTAAAGTAATGAAAGGAATGAGATCTTTGTTGGCTACTATTTCAGTTGCTCCATGACATTATACTTGCTATGCTTTATAAATTTCAAGAATTCAACAACCTTTTTTTCTTTAACTAGCTATTTTATCTTAATAGATGGAGCTATTAACGATTCTTTAGCCACTTACACCTTTCAGGATTGTTATTATTCATTAGTTCTTTATTTCACCTTAGATTCTAATGTTTCAAGACCATAGTATTAAATGCTTCGTGTCACATGACTAACCCTCCTGACATCAACTATTGTCATTTGGTTTGCTATAGCTTTCGGTGTTATTATTTCTAGTTATAGTTCCATAATACCTATTAGTTTTCTTCGTAAAAGAATAGGTTTGATGCTTTAATAATCAATTTTAGGTTACGTTTTTAGTGGTAGGAGCAGGCACTGATTTATCACATTAGATTATCAAGGGTCGATCTATAAAGACTAAAGAAACTCTTTTCTAGCCACGTTAACCATCCCTTCTTCTTTTTTCTTGAGTTTTTTTTTAAACTTGATTTCCCCATTATTCACGATTCTCTATACCATTGCTTTAGGTAGTATGAGACTTGCAGGAGCTAGAAGAAGTTTTACATTATTTGTATGTTCTATAAACCCAAAGTTATTAGCTTAAATTTTACAAGGCTGCCTACATAGTTTCCATAGGGTTTTAACTTTTTCAATGCTCTTCTTTACCCAATTAACCCTTTCTAATAAGAAAGCATTAATCTTTTGGTCATTATAGCTAGTAGCAGATTAGTTACAAATTTAGACCTATCTATATGTTATTAAATATCAAAATTTTGGCATAAAAAAGGCTCTAAACTTTCCTCTTGAAAACTAAATAGTTTTCAATTAAGTGCCCTATTATTCTAGCATGGTACTCATAATTGGCATTGGCATCATACTAACTTGGATATAAAAGGACATAAGCTTTTATGAATACAAAGGCTATTATCTGACCCTCAAGGAGCTTAGAGTATAGCTTTTGGTACATAATCAATAGTGGGTAGAGTATGGGTCTATTTTGTTTGGATTTCTCATTATTTTAGCTTGGTAAAACCTTGGTTTATGTTTGGCTAAAAAATAAAGCAAATGATGATTGCATTATGGTGAATATAAGACTAGATGCAAGATAGAAGGTGTGTTGGACTTGATTGTAATAAGGCTTAGGTGCGGTTAGTGGCTGGTAGTAACAAAAGTCAACATAAATAATCATTTGGTTCTCTTCTTTGTTTTTGGCTTGCTTGGCCTTCTTAGTGGTAAATAATTTGCCATTATCAATTTTTCTAGCCTTGATGGTAGTTGATCATCTTGCCCAAAATGACTAAGTCGATAAAATATTTTATGTCATTTCTAATAAGTTTGTCATACTATGGTATGCTTAAGGTATTGATAAACAACATGGTCACCTCCTTCGCATTAGAGGCAATTAAACCTATGACATTAAACCCCTCCATCTTTCTGTATACTCGATTAGGCATCTAATACATCATGTGCTTGTACTATAAGTGAAATGCTTTAGCCAAAACATTCCAACTTTAGATCTAGCTTAAGTTAGCTTATTATATTACCTTGTTGTTGCATCGTACAAACTATCCTAAAAACATATAATCAATAGCTTATCATTATGGTTATGTCTTGATAATTTCTAGATGAATATCTTAATGTGAGATTAAAGGGATATGGTGTTATTGTACTTTTTGTAATGTGTCATCTTAAACTTTGTTAGTATGACTAGATCTGCACTAAGCTTAACTCGTTGGTATCCACACTGTCATACTCCTTTGCACCCTTAATAGCCTTAAGCCTTTTCTAAAGTAGCTAAAATATCAATCTCTAGCTAAACTTATTTTTAGGCTTTCTATTTTTTCTTTTCTTATTTCCTAAGCTCATTAAAGTCTAAAACTAATGAGTCCTCTAAAAGGAAGACAAGATTTGAGCCCATAGTTCTTTATGGCATTTTAAGATTGATTTGTGTGATGGATGTGGTTTCCATAGGTGAAGCATTTTGTTGGGCCTGTCATTCTTGTAATATTATCCCAAAGGCACTGGCAATGTTATTAGTAGTGTTGTTTCATTCTTTGCCTTGATTTATGTTCTTAGGCTCCTTCCATTTATAAGCTATAATCGCTATTAACTTTAATATCTGGGCTATATTTCATCATGCCTCTTTGTTATTTCTTCTTAGGCCCTTTTATGTGTAGCATTGATGAAGTATTATACCTTTTTATAGGTTGTTTAAAATTTCTTCTTGGATTTGCTATTTTTAGTACATTAAAATATATTTCAAGTCAGATTTTTATCTTATGGTTTATTATATGAATGAGCATACGTGCAAATTATTAGATCAATGTAAAGAATGTATATAATTATGTTAAACAAATATGTTGTACATTGCTCTAATGCTATTTGCTTTAAATATGAATCCAAACTTGAAGGGATTTTCATTCATTCATAGACGTTAAATTGCATATTATTAATCATTCTAGGGTTACAATCATAGAAAAGCCTAACTTACTCATATGGTATTTGTATTTCTTTTAAAAAGCTCATCATCTGACCATACTCTCTAATCGAGTCAATTTGTAGCCTCAATTTTTTCACCTTCTTGATCATCTTCCTAGCTTGGATCACTGTTTGGTAGATCTATTCGATTAGATGATACTTTTGTCTACTAATACATCTAACTTTTTATCTCTCACCATTCGTCATAGTAGCCTTAATAGCCTTATGCCACTCTACCTCTTTTTCTTAGTATTCTAGATTAAAGAAATGATGTCTTTCTTTGCTATTGTAGCATTGTCACATGGCCTGAATGAAAGGTATTCTTCTCTTCTTGTAATTGGGACACTTTTTTCTCTTTTTTGATCAACTTGGCCTTAAGTTGCTCACTCTCTTGAAAGTATCGCTCTAAGCTTACTATTATAATGGAGTGCATCCTTCCCCAATCTTTTTGCTTGCATTCAAGTACAGATTCATTGAGTTGGCTTTCCAAAATCGAGTTCTTCCATGCATTCAAATATTGTTTAAGCTCTTACATTTTTTCGTTATGGCTCGTAAAAGACCCACTTAAGCTTTCATATCTACTAGTGAGCTTTATTCTTTTGTCTTGTTCAACCTAATTGGTCTTCATTCATTTGTAGTCATCGGATATCTTTCTGAGCTCTTTTTCCTTAGCTCTTTTTTTTCATATTTAAATAAGCAACCTTATCTTGGAGTTTTTGATTTTTATCACTCAATTTATTCAGATTCCTTGCAAACTTTTTTTAGGGAGATCAATTTCTGAAGGCACTATGCTTTAATCAAATAACCACTGGAGGAATAGACCTATCCGTATTGGGGAATACCATATCATAACCATGAATTCTTTTTCATGCAACATACCCTAAAGTGATTTCATCTGTGAGTCCACTCAGGCTGGATTCATTTCTCTTCTTCCACTATAGAATAGTCTTATGCAACTCACTTTTATATTTTTCCCTTTGGTACTTAAGTTTGCAATAGCTATCTTGGAGGTTATTGGGATGAATTGCTTTGACCAATATTATCTCTAGATGAGTAATAGTGCACATCGTACTGTTCCCCAAAGCCTTAGCAATAAGGCAAATGGTTTTTTTTGCGCATTGGTATGCAAAAGCCTTGGGCATGAACCTTGGTGCTTTCCATGCTGAGGGTCTCTATCCATTACTTTTTATTTCCCAATCTGAGCCATTCTTTCGTTATAAATGCTTACAAAGGATACACTTTTGCAAGTATGGCTTGATTGTCTTATCTTTCTACCCCAAAAATGGATTTGTATCTAAATATACAACAATAATGCACATCAGCTAAACCTTCCTTTGCCATTTTCTTGGCATGTGTTCAAGGATTGGATTATCTTAGCTAGAATACCTTATGCTGGGTGAATGCCCTTATGCAGTCATTCCAATAAATCCACCATGAACACCTCAATGTGGCTCATAAATCTAGGGAGCAAGACCAAATTGTAGATAGCTAAAGCAACCAAATCAATGGCTTACTCTCTAAACGAATATGGATGTAATCACGTAAAAACTCCCATGAAATGACATTAGTATTGTCATTCTTCAAAATATATTCTACGAAAACTGGTGGTTTAGATTCTTTGTAATATATGCTTTTTGAATCCAAAGGCCTGAGTCCAAGTAAGGCCAAGTATTCTTCAATCGTCGAGGTTTGATCTTCATTATTGAAAGGAAAACACTACTAGGATGGATCCCAAACTCTATTATAACTTTGACTAGTTATTCATCTATTAGGATCTTAAGGAGTAGCTCTATGTGCCTATAGTTTTTGGTGAACTAGGTCCTCTTCACATTCCCTTATTAATCCTATATCTCATGTACCTCTTTTCATTAAATTTTTTTCCACTTGGAATAATTATATGGAATTTTTTTTACTTTCAACTTTATTCTGTTTTTTTATGATCTAAACTAGGAATTTTGGTATACAAATAGGCCAAGCATATGAAAAATATGGTGTTGGGCTTTAAAACCCATAGAATTTTATAATTTAAATCTCTAAATACACTTTTCTATCCTAATCATTTTCATTTGATATTTTCATTGAATTTTATTTATTTTTATGGTTTTCATTTCTTTTAATTTAATTTCGACATGAGCTTTTCTTGTTAAAATTTTTTTCATGAATATTTTAATTAAGATTTTTGGCTTTATTTAATTTCTTATTTGTAAGATTTTTTTATGTAAATTTATAATTAAAATATATTTTATGTATAATTTATTCTTAATTGTTAGTTTGGTTACATGTAAAATTTTGGTTAGACTTTTTCTTTGAACTCCAACTATATTTCTTACATAGAATTCATAATTTCCTCTTCCTTTTCTTTTTTAACCATAATTCAATTAGTAGGAAATTTCCAATGACATGGGCAGAGTTTGGTTGAAATTGGACTTTTTCTTAACCAATTTAGTTTGATCTAAACTAGTTCCAACATGATCATTAAAGAGTACAACATAGCCATCATTCTATCTAGATGGGCAAAAGTCATGATATTAGGTGGTAGCTTGTAAGAAAAATGACAAAAGGCATGGGAAATATGACAAAGCCAATATAAGAAGCAAAAATTATTAAAAAAAATTGACCAAGGGGTTAGGAAACCCCTTGATTGAATGTTGTTTGGAGGGTTCAATTTTTTTTTTATGCTCTCATCTTTAGCTCCTCCATTGAAAAAAAGAAAAGAAAAACTCCATTTTAGAGGCTTTGGAAAAAAAAAGGCTTTAATTTCTAAAGTAGTTTGCTACCAATTTTTCTTTTGATTTTCTTTTTCCTATGTTTCTTTTTAGTTTGCTTTAAAGGATTTCAAGGGTATTTTTTGTACAAAAATTATTTCTTTCATGTTTTTTGCCTGAATGCATTTTTGTTTTCATTTCTTCCTACATGAGAGTTTGATGATCCTAAGGGAGATTAGGTTAGTGCTTGTGCCTAAGGTTTTCATACCAAATTTAAAGGCCAAGCTTTGAGCATTGATCAAAGGCAATTTTATTTCTCTTTACTATTTTTGGTTTAAATTCCCTTTAAATTTTTAGAGCAAAAAATTTATTTTGACAATTTTGATTAAGTTCATTTAATTTGTAGAGGTTTTTATACAAATACGTTTATGTATGTTGATTCTTGAAAATTTAAGTCATTATTTCATGTTATTTATTTTTCTTTTGTTCTATGCATGAATGCTTCTTTAGATGAGATGCATGATATCTCATAAGCTTTTTAGGTTGTATGATTATTTCATATGAATGTGATGCTATGAGGTGATGATAACGTGGCATTGATAATTTTCTGTTTACATGAGTTCATCGGATGTCTTAGATTTTGTGAAAAAAAATGTCATGCATAGTAGATTTTAACACAAAAATAATTCTAGGATATTTTTTAGGTTAGTCAAAGGCCTCAGGGTGTAAATTTAACCTATAATTTTTAAAGCTGTAAAGGTTGTTTTCATGATAATTAATTTTTTATGGGTTAATTTAGAATTTTTCCCTTAATTTTCAAACCCATTTAGGGGCATTTCCATTCTTGGTTGAATTTGTAAAAGCTATTGCGGAAATTTTGCAAATTCTTTTAAGGCCATATCATGCTTGGCTGAATATTAAGGGGGCAATTTGCAACTCTCTAAAATTTTTTTCACATGTTTAGGCCAATTCAGAATTTGGCCAAACTTTAGGGACTTGAGTGTAATTTACAAATTTTTATTTAAAGCCATTCATGCTTGGTCGAATGGTCAAGAGTCTATTAGGTAAATTTTCCATGAATTTTAAATAGATTTAGGGCTATTTTATGCATTTTAAATCATAAAAGGGTCAAGCTGCAATTTTTTAAACTTTAAAGAACTTTTAGCACCATGCTAAGGCTACTTAGGTCATTTTGATCACAAAATTACCCATTTATGGTAATAAAGTCAATTATACTAAAATTGAGTTATTAGGCTTAGGTCTATTCTTTTTGTCATGATCGATCTTTAGTTAGTACGAGTTTTGTACTTTCAGTTGAAATGAGTCTTTAGGCTTAGGTTTATACCTTCCATCAAGACTAGTTCTTAGTTAGATTAAGATTTATGCTTTTTATTGAAACTGAGTCTTTAGACTTAGTTCTGCACCTTCTAACTAGACGGAGTCTTCTTTTAGGTTTGCTTACTTTCGCTGAAATTGAGTACATATGTTAAAGTTCATAACTTCTATTAAGACTAAGCCTTAGTTAGTTTAGGTTTCATATACTCTGTCAGAATCGAGTCATTAGGATTAGTTTTGTAGTTTCTGTCAAAACTAAGTCCTAGGTCTTTTATTTTTTCTAAGATTAGATTGGGTCCTAATAAATTAAATAAAATCCATATTTTTCAAAAAATTAAGGTAATATCCTCAAGTTAAGATAGTTTATAGATGTGCTTCTAGCATATGGAAGTCATCTTATCAATTATTTTAAATAAAGGAATACCAATTTCGAACAAGCAAAATTAAAATTTTTAAAATAAATACTTTCTTATTCCTCCATTTCTCTGATAAGGTGTGAAAGGTATTACTAGTAATAAAAACTGACTAAAAATCAAGACTTTGGCTAATTTGTAATTAATAGGTATCATTTTATGAATATCGCAAAGGGGATACGTCTTATACTACATGTAACCTATTTTGGAACCTTTTTCACACTATCTCTGGCTATAACGTAAACTCAAAGTTTATTTGTAAGGGTTTTGTAACCCTCAAAAGACAAACTTTAATAGGTGCCTTATAACACCTAGCGTAAATGACTAGAGCAACTCCTTTGCACATTTATTCTATGATGATTGGCTAATGCCATAAAAAGGCAAACTTAAATGAAAAAGGTGCACCTTTTTTAGGGATTTATGAGAAGGCTCACCTAAATGAAGAAAGTATAACTTTTTTAGGGATTTATTTTGTGGTTCACTTAGATGGCTTAGCCCTAACATGGAAAAAATAAGTGCCATCATGTGCCCATTTCGATTCTTATCTATGGATAATTCAAAGTGAGCGTGCATGAGTTAAAAGATATATATGGTGGTGTGGTTGAGCTTTTGGGTTATCCTTTGATTTATATTTGAATTAGGCATAGTAATATGAAGGGAAGAAAAATTATCAGATGAATCTCTCATCGAATTAGTCTTGGAAAGTAACTATAAATATAGAGTCGCCACCAACCATTTTAGGCTAGGCATGATCCAATGCCTATTGAAAGCAATATCCTGAGTTATGAAAGTTGAAACGTTGATTTCAAGGTCTACAAGTTCCAGAGATTCATTGGTTGGGTTCAGGAGTTGGTTACGTGTAGGGAAAGATTAGCATCCCTACAACACTCGAAATTGGTACCCATTAAGTATATCTCACTAAGATTTGGCTAAATCGATTCTATTTGGTCAGTTTTTAGATATAATTCCCTTTTATGCATGAACTTTTTTTATGGAAGTTGTAAATCTGGGTTTGGATAGAAAATTTATATCACCTATCATTGCAAAGGTATGAGGAGCAAAGGGATATTTTATAAAAATTATTTTTAAATTAAATCTTGAAAATTCAGATATTTCATATTAGGCACTGCAAAGATACTGACACAAAACTTTGCCTTGTAAAATATTTTGAAAAAATAATTTAAATATGAATGCACGATTGTCACTACAAAAAGAAAAAAATGTTAGGAAGATGAAAAAGAATGTAATAATTTCACAAAGAAACAATCACAAACAAAAAAAAAAAACATAAAAGGGAGGGATAATTGAATGTATTTTGTAATTATCTTTGATTATTTAAGAATAACTGCGATGACAATTTGGAAACGTGTTTAGATTCGATGGTAATTTGAAGGATGAGAAAAAGGTTTTAATTAAAACAATCTGAGGTATTTAGATAAGAGAAAATTTTTGGACTTTGAGGTAAAAGCAGGGTTAGACTATCCCTCAGAGAACTAAGGTTAGAGTATCCCCAAAGATAATGATTTTGATATTTTAATAAAATAATTAGAAATCTTAAATATATTTGAAAGAGAAAATTTGAGTTTTTAGTAGAAAACGAGGTTCGAGTATCCCTTCGGAGTGGTGGGGTTGGAGTATCCCCAAGAATGAAAATTTTTTATGATTTAAGAAGATAATTAAGAATCTCAAATAAATCTAAAAAAGAAAATTCAGGTTCTTAGCGAAAAAGAGGGTTAGAGTATCCTTTCGGAGTGTTGGGGTTGGAGTATCCCTAGGAATGAAAATTTTTTATGATTTAAGAAAATAACTAAGAATCTCGAATAAATCCATGAGAGAAAATTCAAGTTTTTTTATTGGAAACAGGGTCGAAGTATGCCCTCGAAGAGATGGCATTGGAGTATCCCTAAAGAGGAAAGGATACTTTGAAAAAAAAGGTATTTTGAAAATAAGGAACCAAAGATTTGACTAAAATAATTTTGTTTTAAGCCGTAATTCAAGCCTAAAGGGCTTATGCTGTAAAAGAGCTAATCAAATGCATTTTGAGAAGTTCAAATGTCTCGATGATGGCAATTAAAAGATTAGGTTAATTTTAATTCTATAGAAAATAGGCGAAAACATCCTATTATCTTCCTTCCTAAATTTATTTTGAATTCATCCGAAGGCTTTAGGGGTAAAGGAGGTACCATTGGAAAGATAACTTAATAAGGATTAATATAAAAATTTTCTAAAAATCCTAGAAAATCACTTTCTAACCGAAATTAACTTTTGAAGTTAGGCTTGTTTTGACATTGGCTGCATGTACAAGGGAAGGGGTGTGATGGACTTTAAAAAAATCTTTTCGAGCTTTTCCAGAATTATTAAATTGTGAACAATACCTTTTTATAATGGGAATATTGTAAACTTCCTTGAAAATATTTAAATAATACAAAAAAATCATCAATGGGCCAAAGCAGCCCAAACTAAATGTAATGCGCTGGTCTTAGGGGTTCTACTATCAAAGCTTTGAAAAATCTTAACTCTCACATTCGGGATAATCTGAAAGCAAATGAGACATCTTTAAAAAGATAATTTAATGCCTTTTAATGAAAAAAGATCAAAAAATTCTATAAAAATCATTTATGGTTCAAAAATAATTTTTCAAATTTAGACTATGGCACTGCCAAAGCAAAAATAAGGGTTGTTTGATTTTTTTAGTTTGTTGGGGTTGAACTCGAGTGATGGACATTCAAGCATCCACAATAAAAGGAAATAATGACAAGGGCATCATGAGTTTATTCCATAATACCACAGTAGTTTAGGATGATAAAACAACCTCTTGACCATGCCACCATGAAGGTGTTAAACTTAAGATCAGGGCTTAATATATATTTTTTATCAACTAAAAGGGACATTTTTGTTTTAAAAATAGCATCTTTAAACTTATTTTGCCATGAATTTAGATTTGAAATGTCTAATTTGTCCTTGAGATTGGAAGACCAATTTTATGAAACATTGAATCCATGTTATTCTCCATCTATTAAAGGTAGCACGAACTTAACTTGGGGATTTTTTCTTTGAAAATCAGATTTTTAGCAAAAACCAAACATACACGAAGATGAATAGGGAAAATACATGCAAATACATAAAGCTAACATTTTGATATGGAAAAAATGACAAAAATGCAAGAAACGGACAAATAAGATGCATGGAAATGATAACTCCATGAATAATATCAAAAACCATGCTATGAAAGATGACATGAACATATTTAGGCAAAAAAAAGTATGTTAGAGTTTTAAAGACTACACTTTTATACCATAAAACTCCTTAAAATGCAAGAAAATGCATGAAGATATTTAATTCATGTAACAAGAACATTCAAGCATGTGTTAAGCATGTGAAATAGGTTAAACATGATAAAAAAAATGCCTGCATAAAAGACTAGTTTGATGACAAAATGAAAAAGAAGATGTCTGGCCTACCAAGCAACATCAAGGTATCAAAAGAATATCAAAATTCTATGACTACCATAACCAAGGCAACAATAATGCATGAGAGTTGTGGGATGGTCATGGCAGCATAAATGGTTCACTAAAATGATGCAAGCACTGTTAATGAGAAAAGAAATAGAGCTAGGTGAGAAAATATACTAAAAGCCTCAAGTTTTAGCCTTTTTCTTTGAGCAACAACTTTGGAATCACTTTTTTTCTTTTTTTTTGGTTGGTGATGTGCAAGGAAATGATGAAAAAAGAGTTTTTCTGGTAGTGTGCTGATGGAAAGAAGTTTTAAGAGGAAAAATGAATGGAATAAAAGGTCTCAAAAGTGTTGTTGGTGCTAATTTTAGGTTGCTATGGGACTGGAGGAAGGTTAAGGGTAAAAGGTAATTGAATAGTGTTTTTTGGAGTCTTTTTTTTGGAAGCTATTGAAGGTTTTTTTGGAGATTGCTAAAAAAAATGATTGATTCCTTACTGAGCCAACTTTGGCCCCTTTTTAAATTTAAGGCTCAACCAATGCTTTTTGGAGAAGGCAAAGGCTTTTTTATATTTAATTCTTGTACTAAGGGACAACTCTAGGTACTATGCTTAGCTGCTCTTAGTTTCATTCATTTTGCCATACAGAATAGTGGTGTAAAAAGGCTATAACAACCTACAGCTAGAGAAAAGCTAGGCATGCCTTTGACAAATCATATATATCATGAAAATATATTTTTCATTGGCTATTTAGGCTTTAAAAGTTTGTTTAAATCCAATCATGAGCCTATAGCTAAGGCCAAGTATGAATTATGATGATACTTAAGGCAAGAAATGTGTCTGAATCAAATTTTCAAAGGCTAAAAAATGGCTTAAACTAGGCAAAAATCCCTTGGTCTATTAATACAAAACATGTTGAATCAATGCATAACACAATTTTACCAATGAGTATTGATACAATGAAGTGTGTATCAATACCAAGAGCAAAATATTGTTTCCAATCTTAGGACATAAAGGCCTATATCGATACTTCATGGATGCATCAATATCTCTTACTCGTGTGTCGATACATTTTGCAAAAAATCACAACTTTAAGTACTGCTAAGGCCTATATTGATACAAACATGCTTATTATCGAATACCTTAGGTATTGATACCAAACCCTCTTGAATCGATATTACATGTGAAAATTTAAAATTTTGGTGACATGAAAGCATTGTATCAATACCTATGCGCCAATGTGGCTTGCACGTACCTTAAGCTCTTTGAATACCTTACTTTGGTCACAAATAGTGGACGACCAACCTATAGTCATCTGAATGACTTTGGTGATACCTTAAATAGTGATTTTGATGCCTTATTTCTACATTTTTCTATAATAAGACCCACAGGGATTTTGCACCTTCCTAAAAAAAATTTTGCCTTGCGCTACATCACTTAATAGTGCCTAGTGACATGGCATCTGGTAGTCGTCCAAATCTAAGGCATCGAGTTCACACTCAGCATGTTATGCAACATAAGATTTGATAAAATAAGGTGCATCAACGAGTTTAGAATTCTTTATAGTTTTTAAATTGCTGTTGATCATTACATACATGGACAGTAGCCCCTAAATCATGCCATCACTCTCAAGGCTTAGCATGTGATGCCATATTAATTTTGGATTCCTTTAGTGACTATTCCCACCAAGTACTTTTCTTATAAGACATTTGTCTTAGAGCTAAAAGCCTCTTTTAAGCCATTGCTTTAAGAAGTCTATACTTTTTATTGTAATACCCTTTTGTTATAATGTTTACGCTTCCATTACTTTTTCCTATTTTACTTGTCCTCCTAATTAGAAAAACATTTTTTCCTTTCCAAGCAATTCTTCTCTTTACCTATATAATTCATTTTGGAAGTTAAAGCTTTCGAGTTTCATGGATAAAAAAAAGGACAAAGTGGATAAAAAAATAGGACAAAGTATCGAAGAAAGAAATTAGATTTTAAGTCTTTTTTTTATGGAATTTTGAAATTTATTTCTAGATATGATATCTTAGTTGAATTTCCATTTTTTTAGATATTATTTCAAAATTTTTCGTGAAATTTTGCAAGAAAACCATTGTATATTTTTACCGATAATAATATAATATTTATGCCAATGCTCACCCTAAAAAATCCTAAATGTTTGAGAAAAGTCTATATTGGTATTCTATACTCCAATTTTCTTAGTATCCCAAGTTTTTTGCCAATAAAAAACTTACCGATAAACATGCTTTTATTACCAAACTTTTGGTTTTTACTAATAAGCATTCTAATAAATACCTTGAACTTAGTTGTTTTTAAATTTGCACTCACTTGAACTCTTTTAATAAGTACAAAATTCTTAGTTTCATAACACATTCTTCTTAAAATTCTTTCGAGTTTGGTATTCTCAAATTTTTGTACTTTCAGAGTAAATATTTTGAAATTCATTATTTTTAGATCTAAATTCATTCTTGAATGTTTTGTTTTGTTTTTTTTCAAATATGAATTTGTCTTCTGTAAAGATATTTCTCATAACTTTTTTATGAGTTTGAAATTTTGAATTGTTGTTTTCCACACATAAAATTTTCTAATTTATTCACAAAATTTCTTTTTAAAATTCAACACTTAGGATTTTTTTATTTATTTATGTTCACCTATTTTCATTCATTTTTATTTCAATTCATGCATAAGTATCCCATGTAAAATATTAATGCATGGAATTTTTTACTACCCTTTTTTATAGGAATTAAATTTTGCACATATGAAATTTTAAAAAACTCTTAGAATTTTTTGGCTTTGATTCCTTTAATTTTTCTTTAGATTTTCCATCCAAATTTTCCTAGTTGGATTTTTACACATTAATTTCATTAATTCAATTTTCTTTATGGATTTTGTGTTGAGATTCCTATATGGTCAATTTTTTTTTGACATATCACATGTGGAATTTTAATTCATCCTTTCAACACATGGTTTTTCATCTAACTTTTATATTCTACAATTTGGCCTTTTCCACTCAATTTATTTTATTTAATTTTGAACTGGAGCATGTATTAAAACATTTTACCAAGAATCATAACTTTAGCTACTGCCAAGGCCTGTATCGATACAAACACACTAACTATCAAGACCACATCTTAGGTATTGATGCCCCACCCTCTTGTAACGATACTACATGTGAAAATTTAAATTTTTAATGACGTGAAAGCTTTGTATCAATACTTATGCACCAATGTGACTCGCACATACTTTAGGCTCTTTGAATACTTCACTTTGGTCATAAATAGTGGAAAATTGACATGTACTCATTTGAATGACTTGGTGACACCTTGAGTAATGACCTTTGATGCCTTATTTTTACATTTTTCTTTAATACAACTCATAGGCATTTTAGACCTTCCCAAAAAAAATTTTTACTTGGCATTGTGTCACTTAATAATGCTTAGCGATATAGCACCCAATGGTCATCTCAATTTTTTTAATTTTTTGATTCTATTATCTTTCAATTATGTCTAAAGTGCTAAAAATTGGCCCGGACAAAATAAGGTGTCTATAACAACCCTTCTTTGGTTGTTACTGAGTATCAAGAACAAAGCAAAGATAAATAGACATAATTTTGTTTGGGTATGATGATGGTTCTATGTGCCAGCAGAAAAATAGAGATCTAGTTAGTATTTTGTTAAGATAGGCTGAGTAAATTAGCAATAGTCCCAACTGATAAGAGAATTTCAATGAGTTTTATAACTTTTGACCTCTTACTAGGTTTGCAGTTTCCTAAGTTTAACTTTGACTTAATAGGCATCAAACTCTTTATGGACTAAGGTAGGTAATCGTCCTGCTCTTTGAGGACAAACTCGATTCAGCTTGTTATGGACTGAGATAGGTAAGCGTTTGCTCTTAAGGACAGAAGTAGGTAGGTGTCCTATTCTTTAAGAATTGAGATAGGTAAGCGTCTTGCTCTCCAAGGACTCAGATAGGTAGGTATCTTGCTATTTGAGGACAAAGGTAGGTAAGCGTCTTACTTTTTAAGGAGTCAGGTATGTAAGCTTTCTATTCTTTGAGGATTGAGGTAGGTAAGCATCCCACTCTTTGAGGACTGTGATAGGTAAACATCATGCTTTTTATGGACTAAAAAGAAAAAAAAGATGCCATGCTCCTTGAGGACTAAAAGGAAAAAGCATCTTACTCTTTACAGATTAAAAAGAAAAAAGGTTATATTGCTCTTTGAGGATTGAAAAGGAAAAATGTCCTACTTTTTAAGGACTAAAAAGAAAAACCATCTTGCTTTTTAAGGGCTAAAAATAAAGAGAAGGGATCATGCTCTATGTGCTATTAGGAATAAAAAAGAAAAAGATGCATCATATTCTTTGAAAACTAAAAAAAAGATGAGTTATGCTCTTTAAGGACTAAGAAGAAAAAAAAGGCATCATGCTCTTTGAGGACTAAAAAAAAGAAGACTTCCTAGTCTTTAAAGACTAAAAAGAAAAAAAATCCTACTTTTTGGGGACTGAAAAGGAAAAGATCTATCTTGCTCTTTTAGGAGTAAAAAAGAAAAATCATCCTGCTTTTGAAGACTAAAACGGAAAATATATGTCCTACTCATTGAGGACTAAAAGAAAAGTGTCATGCTCTTTAAGGACTAAAAATAGAAAAAGGCATCTTGCTTTTTAAAGACTAAAAAGATATAAGTTTAGGTACTTTTCTTGAATGGTTCTTTTTTTCAATTTACACACTCATGAGATGGGGGATTCTTGCATAGAGCCTTTTGATGCTTTTTAAAAAAATGAATTTGTACCTAAAGTTTTGTTTAATTTTGCTTTTGAGAGTAGGAGTTCATACCTAAAGAATGTTAGTTGTTGTTGAATGATGCATGAGGATAAAAATGCATGCCTAAATGATGTAAAAATGATGATTTTAAAAATCTAATCCTGCAATTGGTTTTTTGCCTTCTCGATCATTTGATGTTTTACAAGTTTAATAGGATGGCTTTTGCCCTAGGTTTATCAATCTCCCACTAGATTTCTAGAGGCTTTGAATGTTAAGTCCATTTCTTAGAAGGCATGGGAGGTTCATGATTTTCAAAGGATGGACATGAGCTTAGATGGCTCATGTTTAGGGACTTTTGTTGCATTAAGTTTGGTCAGTATAGAGGATTCCTCTTTACCATTTATGATTTAAATAGTGTTTTTGGTGGTTTGGGTGACTATTCTAAACTCTAGTTGTTGGGATGACACTTTGAAAAGAACTTTAGCCCCTTATTTTTGGGTTAGGGTTTACTAAGAGGGGTTTTGAGCATGTTTTCAAGATGAGAGGTCTAAGGCAAGATTGACTGTGGCCCTAAAGTTCATTCTTGGTTTTAAGACATGAAACAAAATTATTGTAAAGTTTCATCTTTCCAAGTAATGCTAGGAAATCCTGTTATCAGTTCCATTCATTTATCAAGCATTATCAGTTACATGATAAACATGTTGCAACAAAGGATACATGAGTTACAAAAAGATCTTGCAAAAATCAAGTGATTGTATTTCATTCAAAAGATAAAATGTATAAGTTATAACAAACTATAGGATCATAAAGATTTTAAGATACAAAAAAGTTAAGAAGGTTTTTACTAGCTACTTAGCCTTGATGTTGATGGCATTAGTCTTCCACTAAATGTCTTGAAAAACTATTCTCAAGGAATTTATCCTTTTGGTGTCGACTGACTCATAAGAATATTCTTTAGATCACCCTATGATGGGATGAAGGCCTCGAGGTTAGGTAGTTTTCATTTTTTAGGTATAGGTAAGGATGAGATTTGGTAAAGTAAGTTGGCACAGAATATGTGAATTACATTATGATTTGGTGTATTGATCAGGTTATGAGTGTAGGTTAAGTTAGTTCTAGTTTAGGCTGGTGATAATTTAGGCTTGATTGGTTTGGGCAAAGGAAAGTCTAGTCACTTAAGTCACCCTTTCAGTTTTTAACTTAAGCCAATTTGCTTTTCCTTAACACCCTTTTGGTTCTCATCTAAGGTTTTTTCTTTTTTTTTTTAATTTTTTAAAGTAATGACAATAGAATGAAAATAGAATGCCCTTTTGGGTTTTCATCTTAAGATCTTTTCAAGCATAGTATTTCTTAATGGAATCAAAATTCTTGGGAATAGGTAAGTTGCTACCATCTATCTCGATTAAAATCAAGGCTCCTTTAGAAAGTATGCACTTTACCATATATGAACTCTCCCAATTCGGAGTCCATTTTCCTTAAGTATCTTTACTAATTGAGAAAATTTGTTGGAGTATGAAGTCACTATCTTAGATTTGATGACGATGGACCTTTTTATCATGGGTTCTCATCATGTACTTTTAAGCTTTTGACCATGATAGATTGCTTTCATTCTTTCCTCCTCAATAGGATTTAGCTATTTCTATTGGTTCTTGACTCGTTCATCATTTTTAAGTTGTGATTCCATCACGACTCTTTCAACCTCGATAGGTAGGATAGCCTCCATGGTATAGACTAAGGAGAAAAATGTAGCAACCGTAGAAGTTTGTATTGTTGTGCGATAGGCATGTAATGCAAAAAGCAATTTTTCATGCCAATCTTTATACATCTTAGCCATCTATTCAACTGTCTTCTTGATACTTTTGTTAGCTGCTTCAACTGTCCTATTCATTTTCTGAAGGTATGGGATGAAATTTTGATGCTAGATCTTGAATTGAGAATAGACTGCTTGTATTATTTTGTTTTTTAGGTTGCATGCATTATTCATGATGATTTGCTCATGGCCATTTCTACAAATGGTATCTCATTTCACAAATTTGCTTACAAAGGATTGGTTAACGTTGGCATAAAAAGCTGCTTTCACCTACTTAGAAAATAATCGATAGTGATTAAAATGAATCAATGCTCGTTAGAAGCCTTAAGGGTGATTGATCTGATCATGTTCATGTCCCACATAAGAAAAGGCCACGGTGCTATCATAACATGTAGAGGTGCTAGTGAAACATGGATTTTGTTTGCATAAATTTGGCATTTATGGCATTTTTGGGCATAATCGATGCAATCTTTTTCAAGGGTCAACCAATAGTAGCCCAATCATATGACTTATTTTGCTATTTGTTGTCCATTAGCATGCGTACCATAAATTTTTTCATGGACTTCGAGAATTCTTTTAGCTTCGGAGGCATTTATGCACTGGAGTAGTACTTGATCTTAACATTTTTTTTGTAGAACACTTAAGCCTCCAAAACAAAGCTTCTAGCTATATTCAAATGGTTTTCTTGTTAGTTTTAGAAACACATTTGGGGTATTATTGATTCTTAATGTACTAAAGGATGTAATGATACCCTGGCAGGCCGTCTTTATCTTCTTTAGCATTTTGACAATGTGCTGGAGTTGTATAAATGCTTATTTGAATGGGACAACATCTGATTCTTGATTGCCCTTTGAATATAAATGACAAAGTGGCTAAGGCATTAGTAATTTGGTTTTCTTCTCAAGGTAAATGTTGAAAGGTTGTATCATCAAACTCTTTTATGAGCTCTAAGATCATGCTCCCATAATGAATGAGTTTAGCATCATGGGTTGGCTATTCTCCTTGCAATTGGTAAATGACAATGACTGAATCTTCAAATACTTATAGTGTTTGGATGCCCCTTTCAATGGCTACGTGGAGTCCCATGACGTAGGCCTTTTATTTAGCTAAATTGTTGATGTAGTCGAAGTTTAGTCTTAAGGTGAAAAGTAGTGTTTTTTATCAAGCAAGATAAGAATTTCCCTAATTCCATGCCTCAACACATTTGAAGCTCCATCAAAGTACATTTTCCAAGATGAACTACACTTAATAGTGCTTTCTACTAGAAATATGCACATTAACTCTTCATTAGGAGATTGAAAGTCTAAAGGCTGATAGTCATCTGATGCTTAGCTTGCCAAAAAGTCTATTATTGCGCTACCCTTGATGGCGCTTTGGTTCATATACACAATGTCATATTTGGAAAGCAAGACTTGTCACCTAGCTAATCTCCTTGACAAGGTAGAAGCTTCACACAAATACTTAATGGGATCAAGTTGGCGATCAGACACTTATTATGGTATTGCATATATTGCCTTAGCCTCTAGGTTATCTAAACTAGAGCAAAACATAGCTTCTCTACTGCTAAATACTTATTTTCACATTCTATGTACTTTTGGCTCAAGTAGTAGATAGCCTTTCTTTTTTACTTAACTCATCATGTTGACCTAATACATAGCCCATCGACTTGTCAAAAACTAATAAGTACAAGATTATAGGTTGACTTGGCACTAATGGTACAAGTGTCAGAGGGTTTAAAAGGTAATGTTTAACTTTATTGAAGTCTTTCTAGCATTTTTCATTCCATTCTCTGGGATTTTATTTTTAATGCAGCCGAAAGATTAGATCATACTTTTTTTCAGCTGAGATACAAATCAAGCTATGTAATTTAACCATTCGAAGAAACTCTTCACTTTTTTTTTAAGTTTGCGGTGGTGGCAGATTCTGAATGGCCTTAACCTTGTCAAAATTTACTTTTATTCATTTTGCACTTACAATAAGGCCTAATAGTTTGTCAGATGTGATACCAAATGTGCATTTTGTAGGATTTAACTTAAGCTGGTATTTACAAAGTTATTTAAAGAGTTTTCATAAATTAGCCACATGTTCATTCTCTTTTGGTGATTTGTGATCATATCATCCACATAGGCCTCGATTTCTTTATGCATGAGATGATGGGACAATGTTACCATTGCCCTTTGGCAGGTTACCTCAACATTCTTGAGCTTGAAAGGCATCACTTTGTAGCAGAAAGTGCCTTACATGGTCAGAAGGTGGTCTTCTCCATGTCTTAAGTTGCAATTTTAATTTGGTTATAACTCATAAATCTGTCCATAAAAAAACTAGTGCATTTTTGGCGGCATTGTCTACTAGGGCATCGATATGAGGCAAAGAAGAAATTATCTTTTAGGCTAGCTTGGTTTAAATCCTATAATCTACATATATCCGCATTTTACCATCCTTCTTAGAAACTAGGAGTATATTGGCTACCCATTTAGGATATTTGTCTACTTCAAGAAATTTTTCATCAAATTAATTATTCTCTTCCTTTTTAATCTTTAGAAGCATTTTAGGTTTCATCCTTCTAAGCTTTTATCATATAGGTTTACACTCAGGTTTGAAGGGAAGTTTATGGACCATAATGGTGGTGTCTAATGTGGGCGTCTCTTAGTTGGACCAAGTGAACACATCTTGATATTCTTGAAAGAGACTTATTAGCTCAATTTGGGTTGATAGGTTTATAAAGGTTCCAATTTTAACTTTTTTCTTGTCTTCTTCTGTTCCAAGGTTTATTATTTTAGTAGGACTTTTATGAGGCAATATCTATTTTTCTTCTTGTTCAATTAGCTTTAGCAAGTCTAGAAGTACAAGGTTCTCTTCAAAATTCTCTTTAGGCTTGACCTTGTTGATGCAAATTGGTTGCTCAAAATTTATTTTCAAAGTTTTAGCATGAATATTCATGTCATCTTTATCCAGGGACCTAAAAATATGGAAAAAGAACAATATAGACAAAAAATATGTAAAAAAAAGGTTCTAAGAGTTGGCAAGAACTATGAGCACAAAAAATGAAATGCATAATGCTTAGTCATTTTCACTATTAATACTTAATAAAAAGATGCCTATACAAGGGATACTACAATGCTTTTGGTTGAAAGCATGTAGATTTTGTCCATAACATTTCTTTGAAATAGACTTGAATAGTACATAAATCTCAATTTTAGTCCAAACACTCAGAATAAATCCTAGAAGGCACAAGTCAATCTTTCAGTTTATGACTAACGTCTCTAGCTCATCAATTGCATGGATAAAGATATCCCCAAATTCCTTATTTAGTATAAGTATAAGTATAAGTATGACATGGGCAAAACATGTATTCACATGTGCTCTTGGATGAAAACTTTTTTAAACCAGTGGAAACAACATTGGTTCATATCCCATATCTTTTGTCCCAACAAATGAGCCATCCTTTTTTCATAGATCTTTTGAGCTTGTTTACTTTTTGTTTGTTCACTGGGCTTAAATCCTAACCCTTTTTTATTGATCTAGTTGATAATTTTCAAAGCTCTAGCAATTACTTGGAGGTGTTTTTGACTCTTTTTCTAGTCCGGGCACTTTGCCAATAGTTAACTTTAAACCCATATAAGTCTTCTTTGATAGGTGAGATAAGTGGCAACCCCTCTTTAACATAAGTGGCATTACTAACTCAAAGGATTGAAACAAAGATTCTAGGACATCATAATCAGTTCGATATAGGGGCATTGATTGAAGAAGTAGCGATGATATCGTTTTCTCCTCCAATACTGATGACTTTGTTTTGGATGATGAATTTCAACTTCTGACATAACAATGATGGCACTGCCCTCGCAAAGTGAATCCAAGGCCTTCCCAATAGGCAGTTATATGATGGAGCAACATCCATCACATGAAAATCTACATATAAGTTTATGGGCCAATTTAGAGTGGAATAGTGATGTTTTCCACAATGTTTTTGCAAGTTCCACCAAATGCTAGCTCCATTGTTCAACTATTTTGGATATGAGATGCATCAATAAGGAGCTTGCTCAAGCATGATACAAGCATTATATTTAGAACTGACCCATTATGAATAAACACCTTGGATAATAAACTACCTTTGTAGTATGTAGTGGTCTGAAAGGCTTTGTAGTTTCCCATTTCTCCATGAGGGATTTTATCATCACTAAAAGCTATATAGTTATCGGTAGTGATGTTGCTTAGTAAGCGATCCAACTAGCCTACAAGGATGTCAGGAAGGACATATACCTTATTTAGGACCTTGAGGAAGGCATTTTTATGAGCTTCAGAATTCAATAAAAGTGACAACATAGATATCTTGGTGGATTTCTTGTTCAACTTATCAATGATGTTGTATTCATTGCGCTTAATAAACTTAAGGAATTTCATAACTTCTTTCTCACTCACTTAGCTCACAGACAGCTATCAGATTTGAGTCTTTGGTTGTAAACTTTAGTGCTTGAGGAATAAGGGTGGCATTCTTTTGCTAAGTTTCATCTCTTACTGCTACTAGGGAATAACATGTACCATTCGAAGTTAGATGACTTACCCCTAAGAGATCAACATTTGTTGCCTATTAATTAGATTTTCTAATGATTAAGGTTTTGCTTTCATAATTCAAAGGAACAACATTTTTATCCTTACAAGAGAAAGAGGATAAAAGTTGAATGATCATTTTTAGCATGGGCTGAACAGAGGTAGCTTTAACTCTCGATTAGTTGCTAAATCAGACCAATGGCCTCCCAACACCATAAGGAAGATTATTCTCTTCCTTCTTAGTGGCATTGATAGATGGTATCATATTTACTGACTAGGTATGTGAGGCTTCCCTTTTATCATTGAATTCAATGCTACCTTTATTTATCATTCTTTGAACCATAGCTAAACTCTTTGCATGTTTGAAGAATATGGCTATAGACGATATGGAAATCACATAAATATTTGCTTCTTTTCCCATTCTTTTGACTCCATTTGATCAATTTGGCTTGTACCAAGATTTACCGAACCTAATCATTGTCATTCTAACCTTATCTATGTTTTTTACAACCTTGTAATCTTTTTCAATAGCCACTTGCTTTGCATCTAATTTAATATGAGTATGAGATGAACTAGCTTTAGTACAGGATTTTGATTATTGTTTGACGTCTATTTTTTTCCTTTGCCTTTAAAGGTATTTCTTTTACCTGAGTCACTTTTTATGGCTTTATCAATTGTTCCACACAATATGACTACATCTGCAAAGCTTCTTGGGATTCTCTTCACTACTTCCTCATAATAAGGCACTCGTCATGTGCCAATAATTTAATGATCATTTCTTTCTCTGTCAGGAAGGGTGAATCTAGGTATCTTTTTCCATCCATCGTGAAGAATATTACTTGAAGCTTTCATCAGCTTTTTTTTCCATGCCCATGAGGTAGAAACAACTTAAGACTCGATCTATGGTAAGTCTTTCCTCATCTATGGCATTGATACATTCACCCCATTCCTCGTAGAACTTAATTTTAAACCAGCCCATTATCCCTTAGACCATTTCAAGGAAAAATGGATAGTACTGCAGACTGTGCTCTTAATTGTAGTACTTCTCCGATATTTTTTTGACCAAAAATTTTTTTTCTTTTTGATCATCGCATTCACTCTTGCCTTTGCATGGTTAGGAAGTGGATTGGCTCCAACGTTCTCCCAAGCCATTGTTCAACCTTAATCATACCCTTTTTTCCTAGTAGAACCTGTACCCTTCTCTTAAATGAGCTATAATTCTTAATAGAATAGCCTTGTGCCCTAATGTGGTACTTGTAAAAGGCATTTTTATTGTACCATTTAGGTATGGAGGTGATCTTAGGTTCATGAATACTAGGGCTGCTAACTGACTTGCCAATAAACAGAAGTAATCTCTTTGTAAGAGTAAGAAAGTGGCTCAAAATATTCTCTTTCTCAAGGTGGTTGTTAATTATTTAGAGCTATTGCATTGTTTGCATTGCGAGATTATGCACTCTAGGCTATGTTTTAAATAGGATTTAAGGTGAAGCTCATTGCCAGAGCAATCCCAGTAGAGTGGACTGGTTTGTGGCATTGATGAGTAAAGGGTAAACCTGGATGAAACATGTTTGGGAAGTACATACCTTGAGATGGATGTGGATTTTGATTAAATCTGGCATGACTTTTGCTAACAGCATTTATCTCTTTCTCTTTACCCTTAGTTGTTGACTTTTTGACTGACCCAGATGATTTTCTAATGATATCTTGCCACTTTTGATAGTGTTATCGATCATTACTCTTGATATTACCATATTAACAAAATTTTTTATGGCATTTCCAACCAACTTGTCATAATAGGGAGGCCCCAAAATGTTGGTAACATGACTATCATCTCTTTCTCAGTTAAAGGAGGGTAAACTTGAGTTGTTTTTTCTCTCTACTTCTAAGCATATTGCCTGAAGCTCTTAGAGGCTTTCTTTTCCATGTTTATAAAGGCAAGATAGTTTGGGACCCAATCTGATACATGCTTATATTAATTAAGAAAGATCGAGCTAAATCTAGCCTTGCCTGAATTTTTATCAGATAAAGCCTTATATACCAATGGACAGCTGCCATAGTTAGACTACCCTGAAAGTAGCGGATCAGTAGTTTTTCATTCTCCTCATACCCGACCATCTTATGGCAGTATGTGCGAAGGTGTGCCTTAGGGTCTACAGTCTCATTGTATTTTTTAAAATCTAGCACTTTAAATTAGGTGGGATGACGAGATTGGAAACCAATCCCAGAGATTTTACATCTACAACCCTAAATTTGTCACTTTTTTCGATAGCTGATACTTGTTTAAGCCTTTATCATTTTCTAGATACCTCTTTGCTTTTTCTTGTTCCATTTGCTCATCAAGATTTAGGACCATAGGCCTTACCAATGAAGAGCCTGCACCCTGAAACCTTTGAGCCAGATGGTGCACTACTATAGGGTTAATGTAAATGAATAGTTGAGTAGATAGGATATCTGCTACCACAAGATGCTGTCCATGTAATGCCTTTTCCTGAGGGTTGATGGCATTAGTAGCACCATTCAAGTTACTTTTAGGATTAGCTATTTTTTTCTCATGTTGACAATGCTCGTTTGCCTTTTTTCCTTTAAAGCCTTGCATAATAGCTTAGTCAATTCTACAATCTAAGCTTAGAGCTCCTTATTCTTATGGAATAACTACTCTTAGGACTTCATATAAACAAGTTCAAGTTGCTCAATATAGGCTTGGTGATCATTCTCTATCGCTTTTAGACAATTGGGAGTGTTATATCGATGATGAACTATAGATTTCGTGTTTAAAGTACCTTTACTTTAGACTATTATCGGATTAGACTTTTAATATACGTCTTGAGCAAGTTTAACGAGATGCAGATAAGTATGCAATTAAATGACAATTAACATGAATGCATAAAGCAATAAAAGAATTAGATTAGTAATGCAAATACACGAGGGACAATCGGACTTAAGGAGCATCTTCATCAATAGCATCCCTCGTTAAAGTGACAAAATATCCAATTACACCCGATTGCATTCGAAAATGCCTGACATAGTTACATTACTTGATACATGTTCCATAAAAAATAATAATACTTGGTCATAGGCTTCACTAGCCAAGATGTCATGGGTCAAGGATCAACCTACATCCATCATGTTCTTACCCTTCAACTGGGCTACCTAAATCTGCTAAGTGAGAGGATAATTTTGGCATATGTGATTGACCAATTGGAGCCATTCTTGCTCTTGTTGTTCGGAGGCTCTCATTAATTCATCAACTTGGTCTGGGCGACTTTGAAGATAATGCTCTAAACCTTGAATTCTATTGTTAGAGTCTCATTCTCAACTTGATTTGCTCTCAAATCTAGGATTTAAGCTTCTAGCCATCTATTCTTTCTTTGGTAAGTTAATACAAGGGCACAGGTTCTAACAAGCTTTTCCTATTAACCCTGGTTTCTTTTTGACGTTGATGTAGTTCTTTCTCGAAGGTAGCAATTTTTGTCTCCAACTTAGTTGAGAAATTACCAAGGCACACAAGATTTGCTTGCTTTGCTAAGGGCCACATAGTCTTTCCTCAAACTCTTAAGATCTTTCTTAAAATGGTTTTTCTCTTACACAGCCTAGTTATCTCACCATTCCAAAGATAGAGGTCCATTTCTAATTGATTCTTCTCTTCCTTTAAGCGAGTGATTTCCTTGGTGGAGGTTGCCTTTTCTTGGTCAAATTCTCACTTAAGCAATACAATTTTAGAGGAAAATTCATTAATTGGTATTTGTGATGCTACAACACTAGATAGGGGCAAAGCATCATTGATGCTACAGATCTTCCACTCATTATATCCCGAGGTTATACTACTCCCTCACAATACCTTTGCATATAACAGGTTTTTCTCTAGGCATGAAAAGCTAGCTAAACTTTTAGCTTGTAATTAGGGTCATCGTAATTGATATCCCAGTTCTCAAGATCTTAGACAAAGGTAATAAATTATCGACACTAAAATTGTAGTAGAACTAGGATGGTGTTTAACTGGTGCTTCCCCATAATCCATGACTGACAAACAACTATAATCTCTGCATCGATATATGATTTTTTGTGGTAAAAATCAAAGGGCTTTCCATGTCACCTTTTTCCTGCTGAGGTTTCAAAATTTCTAGATCTAGTACTCTTTGGACTTATCTTGGGGCCAATCCTTCTCAAGACCTTGGAGATAAGGCTAAAATTAGGTAAGAAGTTGTATGACATCTTTTTTTCTTCAAGACAAAAGTGACTAACAAGCTAGATATGGTGAAATAGTATGCCTCTGATAAATCGACTCGTATTAATTCTCTTACAAAAACTAAGAGCTTGAATAGTTTTAGTAATAATTGTTGGTGTAAGATTGATGTTGCAGCACAATCGAGAAAAGTGATCTACTATCATAGCTTCAATGTAGCCTAATGTTTTAAGAAATATGACCAAACAATATATCACAAAAGCATAGATAACTTGAACTTTTCGTCTATCAATGGTGCTCACCATTGCTTCCTTCAAGGTGGCCCATCAAATGCATAACTATTCACCTTCGTTTTTGATACGATCTTTGATCTTGGACTCTATTAACCCTAGAATCTGAGCTAATCTTTTCTTGAAAGTTGGAGGGAGTAAAGCCTTGCAATATATTCTATTAGTCTTAGCCTTCTAAATATCGTATAACATAGTTTATTTGTCAACTGTGGGAACTATATGTTCATAATTGATAGTGAAACATCGATATGCTGGGTTCCAAAACTGAGATACTGCTTGCAACAAACCTCAAGCAAAAGGCCTATGTCTTTGTATCTTTTCATGAATAATTCCCTCTAGGTATTATCCTAATTGGTCCATACATACTTCAAATCTTGCCAATCATTCTGATGGTACCCTAACTTGACCCTTTCATTCATCGTTGAAACATACCCCAATTTGATAACATCTTCATCTTTATGTTGTCAACATTCAGACCATGCTCAGACTTCTTCAAAAGGCTTTAAATATGAAGGAGACTATTGGTCTATGATAGACATCCTTGATGAATGCTGAACCATTGGCTAATTGTCCCATGATGACAATGATTATGATGAATTGATACATGCATCAAATAGAAAAATAAACAAGAAAAAGTTAACGATCGCATGAAGTAATAATCATAAAAATAAGGATATATAAAAAATAGCAACCTGTCGCAACGTAGCCCAGGGTGGATCCTTGCAGATCTATGAGTGCGCACGACTTAAAATATTTTCCTGACTTGGAAATGTCTTCTTGATTGAGACTATCCTTTGGTGTT
>JAQSVH010193334.1:0-17310 GCA_029448705.1 Adansonia digitata | reverse complement strand
AAAAATGGTGGGAAGAAAAGCTTTTCTTATGAAACTAAAGCATCAATGTCATTTATCCCAATGAGGAGAATGGGTTTTTGTTTCCAAACTTGCAAAGAAAAGTGATTATTATGAGAATTCACATTTGTCCCTATGTCACCAAACTTTACTTATATGGAAAATGGTGGCAAGAGAAGCTTCTCGTATGAAACCAAAGCACCAATGTCATCATCCCAATGAATATAATGAGTTTACAATGCCCAATCATGAAAAGAAAGGAGATTATTATGAGAATCCTTATTTTCCTTAATTGATGGACAAACATTGATTCTGCAAAAAATGATGGAAGGAAAAGCTTTGCTTACAAACCTGAAGCATTAATTTATTTACCCAACGAGGAGAATGAGTTTATTGATCCCAATCATGAAAAGAAAGGAGATTATAAACTAAATCCGTATTTATCCCAATTGATAAATGAACAATGATACTAAGAAAAGGTGGGAAGAAAAGCTTTCCTTAGTAAACTAAAGCATCAATGTTATTTATCCGAATGAGGAGAATGAGTTTATGGTGCTCAATCATAAAAAAAAGAGATTATTTCAATAATCCATATCTATCTCGATTAACAGATGAACTTTTATTCTAAAATATGATAGGAAGGGATGTTTTTTCTTATAAATCCAAAGCATTAATTCATTTATCGCATTGAAGAAAATCAGTTTATGGTTCCCGATCGTAAAAAAATGGGATTATTATGTAAATTTGTTCTGTCTTAACTAACATATGAATTTTGACTTAAAAATAGGTAGGAAGAAAAGCTTTTCTTATGAAACAAAAACATCAATGTTATTTATTGCAATAAGGGGAATGAGGTTTTTGTCCCCAATCTTGAAAAAATGGAGATTATTATAAAAATCCATATTTTTCCTATTGTCAACCAAACTTTACTTCTAAGGAAAATGGTGGAAAAAGAAGTTTTTCGCATGAAACCAAAGCATCAATGTCATTAATCCCAATGAGTATAATGAGTTTACAAAGCCTAATCATGAAAAGAAAGGATATTATTCCAAGAATCTTTATTTTCCTTAATTGACAGAGAAACATTGATTCTATTAAAGATGGAAGGAAAAGCTTTGCTTATAAAACCAAAGCATCAATTTATTTAACCCAACAAGGAGAATGAGTTTATGGTTCCTAATCATAAAAAGAAAGGAGATTATTACCTAAATCCATGTTTATCCTAATTGACAAATGAGTATAATGAGTTTACAATGCCTAATCATGAAAAGAATGAAGATTATTATGAGAATCTTTGTTTTCGTTAATTGACAAAGAAACATTGATTCTACAAAAAAAGATGGAAGGAAAAGCTTGCTTACAAAGCCAAAGCATCAATTTATTTATCCCAACAAGGAGAATGAGTTTATGGTTCCAATCATGAAAAGAAAGGAGATTATTACCTGAATCCATGTTTATCCCAATTGACAAATGAACTTTGATACTAAAAAGTGGTGGGAAAAAAAGCTTTTCTTAGGAAACTAAACCATCAATGTCATTTATCCCAGTGAGGAGAATGAGTTTATGGTGTCCAATCATGAAAAACCTGTGAGGAAATTATTTCGAGAATCCATATTTATCTCGATTGACAGAGAAACTTTGATTCTAAAAAATGGTGGGAAGAGAAGTTTTTCTTATGAAACCAAAGCATCAATTCATTTATCCCCTTGAGGAGAATATGTTTATGGCACCGAATCATAAAAAGAAAAAAGATTATTATTGAATATGTTTTGTCTTAACTGACAAACAAACTTTAATTCTAAAAAATGGTAGGAAGAAAAGCTTTTCTTATGAAACCAAAGCATTAATGTCATTTGTCCTAATAATGAGAATGAGTTTTTTCTCCTAATCTTCAAAAGAAAAGAGATTATTATGAGAATCCACGTTTATCCCTTTCCTAGCCAAACTTTACTTCTAAGGAAAATGGTAGAAAGAGAAGCTTTTTGTATGAAACCAAAGCATCAATGTCATTTATCCTAATAGTATAATGCGTTTATAGTGCCCAAGCATGAAAAGAAAGGAGATTATTATGAGAATCAATGTTTTCCCTAGTTGACAGACAAACATTGATTCTACGAAAAATGGTGGAAGAAAAAGCTTTGCTTACAAAAGCAAAGCATAAATTTATTTATCCTAACGAGGAGAATGAGTTAATGGTTTTAATCATGAAAAAAAAGAGATTATTACCTAAATCCGTTTTTATCCCAATTGACAAATGAATTTTGGCACTAAAAAAAGGTGTGAAGATAAACTTTTCTTTGGAAACCAAAGCATCAATATCATTTATATAAGTTTATGGTGCCTAATCATGAAAAGAAAAGAGGTTATTTCAAGAATCCATATTTATCCCAATTGACAAATGAACTTTGATTCTAAAAAAAAGGTGGGAAAGAAAGTTTTTCTTATGAAACCAAAGCATCTCTTCATTTATCGTATTTAGGAGAATGAGTTTATGGCACCCAATCATGAGAAAAAAAGAAGATTATTATGTGAAATTGTTTTTTCTTAACTTGCTGATGAACTTTGATTCGAAAAAATGGTGGGAAGAAAGCTTTTCTTATGAAACCAAAGCATCAATCTCATTTATCCCAATAATGAGATGAGTTTTTGCTCCTAATCTTCAAAACAAAGGAGATTATTATAAGAATCCACGTTTGTCCCTTTGTCAGCCAAACATTACTTCTAAGGAAAATGGTGGAAAGAGAAACTTCTTGTATGAAACCAAAGCATCAATATCATTTATCCTAATAAGTACAATGCATTTATAGTGCCTAATCATGAAAAAAAGAGATTATTATGAGAATCTTTGTTTTCCCCAATTGTCGAACAAACATTGATTATGCAAAAAATGGTGGGAAAGGAATTCTTATGAAACCAAAGTATCAATTTATTTATCCTAATGAGTAGAATGATTTTATAGATCCTAATCATGAAAAGAAAATAGATTATTACCTAAATCCATGCTTATCCTAATTGACAAACAAACTTTGATACTAAAAAATGGTAAGAAGAAAAGTTTTACTTATGAAACTAAAGCATCTATACCTTTTATCCCAATGAGGAGATTGAGTTTATGGATCCCAATCATGAAAAAAAAGGAGATTGTTAAAAGAATCTGTGTTTATTTAGTTGATATATGAACTTTGATTTTAAAAAATGTTGAGAAGGGAAGTTTTTCCTATGAAACCAAAGTATAAATGCCATTTATCCCAATAAGGAGATTGTGTTTATGGTGTCAAATCATGAAAAGAAAGGAGATTATTACGTGAATCTAGGTTTATCTCAATTGATAGACAAACTTTAATTTCAAAAATGGTGGGAAAAGAAGTTTTTCTTTGGAAACCAAAGCATCAATTCATTTATCCCATTGAGGAGAATGAGTTTATGGTTCCCAATCATGAAAAGAAAGGAGATTATTATGTGAATTTGTGTTTGTCCCAATTAACAGATGAACTTTGATTCTAGAAAATGGTTGGAAGAAAAGTTTTTTCTTATGAAGCCAAAGCATGGATGTCATTTATCCCAATGAGGAGAATGTGTTTATGGTGCCTAACCATGAAAAGAAAAGAGATTATTGCAAGAATCCTTGTTTATTCCAATTTATAGATGAACTTTCATTCTAAAAAATGGTGGGCATAGAACTTTTTCCTATAAAATGAAAGCATCAATGTCATTTATCCCAATAAGGAGATTATGTTTATGGTGCCCAATCATGAAAAGAAAAGAGATTTTTACGTGAATCTGCATTAATCCCAATTGATAAGTGAACTTTGATTCCAAAAAATGATGGGAAGAGATGTTTTTCTTAAGAAACCAAAGCATTAACCCATTTATCCTATTGAAAGGAGATTATTTATTTACTATGCCTAATCATGAAAAGAAAGAAGATTATTCCGAGAATCCATGTTTATTCCAATTGACAAACAAACTTTGATTTTAAAAAAAAGGTGGGTAAAAAAGTTTTTCTTATGAGACCAAAGTGTCAATGTCATTTATCCATGCGATGAGAATGTGTTTACGATTCCCAATCAAGAAAAAAAATGAGATTATTATGAGAATCCATGTTTATTCCAACTGATCGACAAACTTTGATTCTCAAAAATAGAAGAAATCCAAGCATCCAAGTTTGATTAACAAAAAGAATGGAGATTATTATGACTATCCAAGTTTACCTTATTTCATAGATGAATTTTGATTATAAGTAAAATGGTGAAAAGAAAAGCTTCTCTTACAAATCCAGAGCATCAATATTGTGTATCCCAATGAGGAAAACATGATTGTAGTGCCCATAACAAAAAGAATGAAGATTATTACAAGTATCCAAGTTTGTCTCATTTCACAAATGAACATTAATTATAAGGAAAATGGTGGAAAAAAAAGCATTTCTTGTAAATCCAAAGCATCAAGATCGTGTATCACAATGTGGAGAACATGATTGTAGTAACTGTAACAAAAAGAATGGAGATTATTATGAGTATCCAAGTTTGGTTTTTTTCATGAATGAACATTAATTATAAGGAAAATGGTGGAAAGACAAGCTTTTCTTGCAAATCTAAATCATCAAGATCGTGTATCACAACATGGAGAACATGATTGTAGTGCCAATAACAAAAAGAACGGAGATTCTTATGAGTATCAAGTTTGTGTCATTTCACGGATAAACATTAATTATAAGGAAAATGGTCAAAAGAGTGTATCCTAATGTGGAGAACATGATTGTACTGCCAATAACAAAAGGAATAGAGATTATTAAGAGTATCCAAGATTATCTCATTTCATGGATGAACTTTGATTATAAGGAAAATGGAGGAAAGAAAAGCTTTTCTTACAAATCTAAAGCATCAACTTCATGTATCCCAATGAGGAGAACATGATTGTAGTGCCCATAACAAAAAGAATAGAGATTATCATGAGTATCCAAGTTTGTCTTATTTCACGGATAAACTTTAATTATAAGGAAAATGGTGGAAAAAGAAGCTTTTCTTGCAAATCTAAAGCATCAATATCGTGTATCTGAAAGACGAAAACATGATTACAGTGGCCATAGCAAAAAGAATGGAGATTATTATGAGTGTCCAAGTTTGTCTCATTTCACGAATGAACTATGATTATAAGGAAAATAATGGAAAAAAAAAGCTTTTCTTATAAATCCAAAGCATCAAGATCGTCTATCCCAATGTGAAGAACATGATTGTAATGCCAATAACAAAAAGAATAGAGATTATTATGAGTATCCAAGTTAGTCTTATTTCACATATGAACATTAATTATAAGGAAAATGTTGGAAAGAGTGCATCCTAATGGCGAGAACATGATTATGTGCCAATAACAAAAAGAATAGAGATCATTACGAGTATCTAAGAAGAACTTTGATTATAAGAAAAATGGTGGAAAGAAAATCCTTTCTTGTAAATCCAAAGCATCAATTTCATGTATCCCGATGAGAGGAACATGATTGTAGTGCTCATAACAAAAAAAAATAGAGATTATTATGAGTATCAAAGTTTGTTTCATTTCATGGATGAAATTTGATTATAAGGAAAATGGTGTCAAAAAAGCTTTTCTTGTAAATCCAAAGCATCAAGATCGTGTGTCACAATGTGGAGAACATGATTGTAGTGCCAATCAAAAAAATATAGATTATGACGAGTATCCAAGTTTGTCTTATTTCATGGATGAACATTAATTACAAGGAAAATGGTGGAAAGAAACGTTTTTCTTGCAAATCCATAGCATTAATGTCATGTATGCCAATGAGGAGAACATGATTATAGTGGCCATAACAAAAGAATGGATATTATTATAAGTATCTAGGTTTGTCTCATTTCAGGGGTGAACATTAATTATAAGGAAAATGGTGGAAAGAATTGATCCTAATGTGCGCAAGATGATTGTAGTTGCAATAACAAAAAGAATAAAGATCATTATGAGTATCCAAGACTATTACATTTCATGAATGAACTTTGATTATAAGGAAAATGATGGAAAGAAAATCTTTTTATTTTTTGCAAATCCAAAGCATTAATTTTGTGTATCCCAATGAGGAGAACATGATTGTAGTGCCCATAACAAAAAGGATGGAGATTATTACTAGTGTCCAAGTTAGTCTCTTTTCACGGATGAACTTTGATTATAAGGAAAATGGTGGAAGGAAAAGCTTTTCTTGCAAATCCAAAGCATCAAGATTGTCTATCCCAATGTGAAGAACATGATTGTAGTGCCAATCATAAAAAAATGGAGATTATTATGAGTATCTAGGTTTGCCTCATTTCACAAATGAACTTTGATTATAAGGAAAATAGTGGAAAAAAAAGCTTCTCTTGCAAATCTAAAGCGTTGATACCATGTATCCCAAGGAGGATAACATGATTGTAATGCCCATAACATAAAGAACAGAGCTAATTACCAGTATCCAAGTTTGTCTCATTTCACGGATGAACTTTCATTATAAGGAAAATGGTGGAAAGAAAAGCTATTCTTGCAAATCCAAAGCATCAAGATCGTCTATCCCAATGTAAAGAACATGACTGTAGTGCCAATAACAAAAAGAATGGAGATTATCATGAGTATCCAAGTTTGTCTCATTTCACGGATGAACTTTAATTATGAGGAAAATGGTGGAAAGAAAAGCTTTTCTTACAAATCTAAAGCATCAAAATCATGTATCCCAATGAGGAAAATGTGATTGTAGTGCCCATAACAAAAAGAGTGGTGATTATTATGAATAATCAAGTTTGTCCCATTTCACGAAAGAACTTTGATTAGAAGGAAAATGGTGAAAATAAATGCTTTTCTTGCAAATCTAAAGCATCAATATTGTGTATCCGAATGAGGAGAACATGATTGTAGTGCCTATAACAAAAAGAATAGAGATTATTATTACTGTCCAAGTTAGTCTCTTTTCATGGATGAACTTTGATTATAAGGAAAATCGTGGAAAGAAAAGCTTTTCTTGCAAATCCAAAGCATTAAGATTGTCTATCCTAACAAGAAGAACATGATTGCAGTGCCAATAAATAAAAGAATGGAGATTATTATGAGTATCCAAGTTTATCTCATTTCATGAATATGCTTTGATTATTTGCAAACTAATGGAAAGAAAAGTTTTTCTTGCAAATCAAGAGCATCAAAATCATGTATCCCAATGAGGAGAATGTTATTGTAGTGCCTATAACAAAAAGATTGGAGATTAATATGAGTAATCAAGTTTTTCCTATTTCACAGATGAACTTTGATTAGAAGGAAAATGGTGGAAAGAAATGCTTTTCTTGCAAATCTAAAGCATTAATATCGTGTATCCCAATGAGGAGAACAT
Source organism: Adansonia digitata (assembly GCA_029448705.1). Taxonomy (NCBI): domain Eukaryota; kingdom Viridiplantae; phylum Streptophyta; class Magnoliopsida; order Malvales; family Malvaceae; genus Adansonia; species Adansonia digitata. The sequence goes on along the minus strand of JAQSVH010193334.1, from coordinate 9,959 downwards.
GATGTAGTGCCTATAACAAAAAGAATAGAGATTATTATTAGTGTCCAAGTTAGTCTCTTTTCACGGATGAACTTTGATTATAAGGAAAATAGTGGAAAGAAAAGCTTTTCTTGCAAATCCAAAGAATTAAGATTGTCTATCCTAATGTGAAGAACATGATTGTAGTGCCAATAAATAAAAGAACAGAGATTATTATAAATATCCATGTTTGTCTCATTTCATGGATGAACTTTGATTATAGGGAAAATAATGGAAAGAAAAGCTTTTCTTGCAAATCTAGTGCATCAAAATCATTTATTCCAATAAGGAAAATGTCATTATAGTGCCCATAACAAAAAGAATGGAATTATTACGGGTATCCAAGTTAGTCCCATTTCATAGATGAACTTTGATTATAGGGAAAATGATGGAAAGAAATACTTTTCTTGCAAATCCAAACATCAATATCATGTATCCTAATGAGGAGAATGTGATTGTAGTGCCTATAAGAAAAAGAATAGAGATTATTACGAGTATCCAAGTTTGCCTCATTTCACTGATGAATTTTGATTATAAGGAAAATGGTAGAAAAAAAAGCTTTTCTTGCAAATTCATAGCATCAATTTCGTGTATCCTAATGGGGAGACATGATTGTAGTGCCCATAACAAAATGAATGGAAATTATTATGAGTATCCATGTTTGTCTCATTTCATGAAAAGAAAAGCATTTCATGTAAATCCAAAGCATCAAGATCGTGCCTCACAATGTGGAGAACATGATTATAATGCCAATAACAAAAAGAATGGAGATTATTACAAGTATCCAAGTTTGTCTCGTTTCACGAATGAAGAATAATTACAAGCAAAAAGGTAGAAAGAAAAGCTTTTCTTACAAATCCAAAGCATCAATATCGTGCATCCATATACGGAGAACATGATTGTAGTGCTAATAACAAAAAGAATAGAGATTGTTAGGAGTATCCAAGTTTGTCCCATTTCACGGATGAAAATTGATTACAGGGAAAATGATTGAAGAAAACCTTTTCTTACAAATCCAAAGCATTAATATTGTGTATCCCAATGAGGAAACCATGATTGTAGTGCCCATAACAAAAAAATAAAGATTATTATAAGTGTCCAAGTTTATCTCATTTCATGGATGAATTTTGATTATAAGGAAAACAGTGGAAAGAAAAGATTTTCTTGCAAATCCAAAGCATCAAGATCATCTATCCCAATGTGAAGAACATTATTGTAGTGCCAGTAAGAAAAAGAATGGAGACTATTACGAGTATCCAAGTTCGTCCTATTTCACGAATAAACATTGATTACAAGGAAAATGGTGGAATGAAAAGCTTTTCTTGCAAATCCAAAGCATTAAGATCGTGTATCCTAATGAGAAAAACATGATTGTAGTACCCATAAAAAAAAAGAATAGAGATTATTACGAGTACCCAAGTTTGTCTAATTTCACGAGTGAATAAAAATTACAAGGAAAATGGTGAAAAGAGAAACTTTACTTACAAATCTGAAGCGTCAATATCCTATATCCCAATGTGGAGAACATGGTTGTAGTGCCAATAACAAAGAGAATGGAGATTATTATGAGCATCCAAGTTTGTCTCATTTCTCAGATGAACTTTGATTATAAAGAAAATAATGGAAAGAAAAACTTTTCTCGCAAATCCAAAGCATCACAGATATCCTAATATGGAGAACATGACTATAGTGCCAATAACAAAAAGAGTGGAGATTATTATGAGTATGCAAGTTTGTCCCATTTCAAGGATGAGCATTAATTACAAGGAGAATAGTCGAAAGAAAAGCTTTTCTTGCAAATATAATGCAACAATATTGTGTATTCCAATGAGGAAACCATAATTGTTGTGCCCATAACAAAAAGAATGAAGATTATTATGAGTGTCCAAATTAGTTTCTTTTCATGGATGAACTTTGATTGTAAGGAAAAATGGTGGAAAGAAAAGCTTTTCTTGCAAATCTAAAGCATCAAGATCGTCTATCCCAATGTGAAGAACATGATTGTAGTGCCAATAAATAAAAGAATGGAGATTATTATGAGTATCCAAGTTTGTCTCATTCACAGATGAACTTTGATTTTAGGGAAAATAATGGAAAGAAAAGCTTTCCATGCAGATCCAAACATCAATATCATGTATCTTAATAAGGACAATGTGATTGTAGTGCCTATAATAAAAATAATGGAGATTATTATGAGTATCCAAGTTTGCCTTATTTCACTGATGAATTTTGATTATAAGGAAAATGGTAGAAAGAAAAGCTTTTCCTGCAAATCCATAGCATCAATATTGTGTATCCCAATGAGGAAGAGATCATTATAGTGCCCATTACAAAAAGAATGGAGATTACCATAAGTATTGAAGATATTCTCATTTCACGAATGAACTTTGATTATAAGGAAAATTATGGAAAAAATCGTTTCTTGCAAATCCAAAGCATCAATTTCGTGTATCCCAATGAAGAAAGCATGATTGTAGTGCCCATAACAAAAAGAATGGAGATTATTACGAGTATCCATGTTTATCTCATTTCATGGATGAACTTTCATTATAAAGAAAATGGTAGAAAGAAAAGCTTTTCTTACAAATCCGAGCATCAATATCATGTATCTTAATAAGGAGAACGTGATTGTAGTGCCCATAAGAAAAAGAATGGAGATTATTATGAGTGTCCAAGTTAGTCTTTTTTCACAGATTAACTTTGATTGTAAGGAAAATGGTGGAAAAAAAAGCTTTTCTTGCAAATCTAAAGCATCAAGATCGTTTATCCCAATATGAAGAACATGATTGTAGTGCCAATAAATAAAAGAATGGAGATTATTATGAGTATCCAAGTTTGTCTCATTTCGCGGATGAACTTTGATTTTAGGGAAAATGATGGGAAAAAAGCTTTTCTTGCAAATCCAAACATCAATATCAGGTATCCTAATGAAGAGAATGTGATTTTAATGCCTATAAGAAAAAGAATGGAATTCTTATGAGTATCCAAGTTTGCTTCATTTCGTTGATGAATTTTGGTTATAAGGAATATGGTAGAAATAAAAGCTTTTCTTGCAAATCCATAGCATCAATATTGTGTATCCCAATGAAGAGAACATGATTGTAATGCCCATAACAAAAAGAATAGCAATTACTATGAGTATCCAAGACTATCTCTTTTCATGGATGAACTTTCATTATAAGAAAAATGGTAGAAAGAAAAGCTTTTCTTGTAAATCCAAAGCATCAAGATTGTCTATCCCAATGTGAATAACATGATTGTAGTGCCAATAACAAAAAGATTGTAGATTATCATGAGTATCCAAGTTTGTCTCATTTCACGGATGAACTTTGATTATAGGGAAAATGGTGGAAAGAAAAGCTTTTCTTGCAATTCTAGAGCATCAAAATCACGTATCCCAATGAGGAGAATGTGATTGTGGTGCCCATAATAAAAAATGTGGAGATTATTATAAGTAATCAAGTTTGCTCTATTTCACAGATGAACTTTGATTAGAAGGAAAATAATGGAAAGAAATGCTTTTCTTGCAAATCTAAAGCATTTGAGGAGAACATGATTGTAGTGCCCATAACAAAAAGAATGGAGATTATTATGAGTGTCCAAGTTAGTCTTTTTTCACGGATGAACTTTGATTGTAAGGAAAATGGTGGAAAGAAAAGCTTTTCTTGCAAATCCAAAGCATCAAGATCGTCAGTCCCAATATGAAAAACATGATTGTAGTGCCAATAAATAAAAGAATGGAGATTATTATGAGTATCCAAGTTTGTCTCATTTCACGGATGAACTTTGATTTTAGGGAAAATGATGGAAAAAAATCTTTTCTTGCAAATCCAAATATCAATATCAGGCATCCTAATGAGAAGAATGTGATTTTAGTGCCTATAAGAAAAAGAATAGAGATTCTTATGAGTTTCCAAGTTTGCTTCATTTCGTTGATGAATTTTGGTTATAAGGAAAATGGTAAAAAGAAAAGTTTTTCTTGCAAATCCGTAGCATCAATATTGTGTATCCCAATAAGGAGAACATGATTGTAGTGCCCATAACAAAAAGAATGAAGATTATTACAAGTATCCAAGACTATCTCATTTCATGGATAAACTTTCATTATAAGGAAATTGGCAGAAAGAAAAGCTTTTCTTGTAAATCCAAAGCATCAAGATTGTCTATCCCAATGTGAAGAACATGATTGTCGTGCCAATAACAAAAAGACTGTAGATTATCATGAGTATCCAAGTTTGTCTCATTACATGGATAAACTTTGATTATAAGGAAAATGGTGGAAAAAAAGCTTTTCTTACAAATCTAGAGCATCAAAATCACGTATCCCAATGAGGAGAATGTGATTATGGTGCCCATAATAAAAAGACTGGAGATTATTATAAGTAATCAAGTTTGTCCTATTTCACAGATGAACTTTGATTAGAAGGAAAATAATGGAAATAAATGCTTTTCTTGCAAATCTAAAGCATTTGAGGAGAACATGATTGTAGTGCCCATAACAAAAAGAATGGAGATTATTATGAGTGTCCAAGTTAGTCTTTTTTCACGGATGAACTTTGATTGTAAGGAAAATGGTGGAAAGAAAAGCTTTTCTTGCAAATCCAAAGCATCAAGATCGTCAGTCCCAATATGAAAAACATGATTGTAGTGCCAATAAATAAAAGAATGGAGATTATTATGAGTATCCAAGTTTGTCTCATTTCACGGATGAACTTTGATTTTAGGGAAAATGATGGAAAAAAATCTTTTCTTGCAAATCCAAATATCAATATCAGGCATCCTAATGAGAAGAATGTGATTTTAGTGCCTATAAGAAAAAGAATAGAGATTCTTATGAGTTTCCAAGTTTGCTTCATTTCGTTGATGAATTTTGGTTATAAGGAAAATGGTAAAAAGAAAAGTTTTTCTTGCAAATCCGTAGCATCAATATTGTGTATCCCAATAAGGAGAACATGATTGTAGTGCCCATAACAAAAAGAATGAAGATTATTACAAGTATCCAAGACTATCTCATTTCATGGATAAACTTTCATTATAAGGAAATTGGCAGAAAGAAAAGCTTTTCTTGTAAATCCAAAGCATCAAGATTGTCTATCCCAATGTGAAGAACATGATTGTCGTGCCAATAACAAAAAGACTGTAGATTATCATGAGTATCCAAGTTTGTCTCATTACATGGATAAACTTTGATTATAAGGAAAATGGTGGAAAAAAAGCTTTTCTTACAAATCTAGAGCATCAAAATCACGTATCCCAATGAGGAGAATGTGATTATGGTGCCCATAATAAAAAGACTGGAGATTATTATAAGTAATCAAGTTTGTCCTATTTCACAGATGAACTTTGATTAGAAGGAAAATAATGGAAATAAATGCTTTTCTTGCAAATTTAAAGCATTTAAGGAGAACATGATTGTAGCGCCCATAACAAAAAGAATAGAGATTATTATGAGTGTCCAAGTTAGTCTTTTTTCACAGATGAACTTTGATTGTAAGGAAAATGGTGGAAAGAAAAGCTTTTATTACAAATCGAAAGCATCAAGATCGTATATCCCAATGTGAAGAGCATGATTGTAGTGCCAATAAATAAAGAATGGAGATTATTATGAGTATCCAAGTTTGTCATATTTCATGGATGAACTTTGATTTTAGGGAAAATAATGGAAAGAAAAGCTTTTCGTGCAAATCCAAACATCAATATCATGTATCCTAATAAAGAGAATGTAATTGTAGTGCCTATAACAAAAAGAATGGAGATTATTACGAGTATCCAAGTTTATCTCATTGCACTGATGAATTTTGATTATAAAGAAAACGGTGGAAAGAAAAGCTTTTCTTGCAAATCCATAGCATCAATATTGTGCATCCCAATGAGGAGAGCATAATTGTACTGCCTATAACAAAAAGAATGGAGATTACTAAAAGTATCCAAGATTGTCTCATTTCATGAATTAACTTTGATTATAAGAAAATTTGTGAAAAAAAATCTTTTCTTGCAAATCCAAAGCATCAATTTCATGTATTCCAATCAGGAAAGCATGATTGTAGTGCCTATAACAAAAAAAATAAAGATTATTACGAGCATCCATGTTCATCTCATTTCACGGATAAAGTTTGATTATAAGGAAAATGGCTGAAAGAAAAGTTTTTCTTGCAAATCCAAAGCATCAAGATCATGCATCACAATGTGGAGAACATGATTGTAGTGCCAACAACAAGAAGAATGGAGATTATTATGAGTATCCAAGTTTGTCTCATTTCACAGATGAACATTAACTATAAAGGAAAATGGTGCAAATAAAAGCTTTTCTTGCAAATTCAAAGCATCAATATCGTGTAGCCAATGTGAAAAGCTTGATTGCATTGCCCATAACAAAAAAAAAATGGTGGAGATTATTATGAGTATCCAAGTTTGTCTCATTTCACTGATGAACATTAATTATAAGGAAAATGGTGAAAAGAAAAGCTTTTCTTCCAAATTCAAAGCATGAATATAGTGTATCCCAATGCAGGGAGCACGGTTGTAGTGCCAATAACAAAAAGAATGGAGATTATTATGAGTATCCAATTTTGTCTCATTTCATGGGTGAACATTAATTATAAGGAAAATGGTGGAATGGAAAGCTCTTCAAGCAAATCCAAAGCATCAATATCCTGTATCCCAATAAGGAGACATATTGTAGTGCACATAATAAAAAGAATGGAGATTGTTACGAGCAACCAAGTTTCTCTCATTTCACGGATAAACATTAGTTATAAGGAAAATGGTGGAAAGAAAAGCTCTTCTTGCAAATCCATAGCATCAATATCATGTATCCAAATGAGAAGAACTTGATTGTAGCGGCCATAACAAAAGGAATGGAGACTTTTGTGAGTAACCCAATGTGGAGACCATGATTGTAGTGCCATAATAAAAAAATTGGAGACTTTTACGAGCATCTAGGTTTGTCTCATTTCTTAGATAAACTTTATTTATAAGGAAAATGATGGAAAGAAAGCTTTTCTTACAAATCCAAAGCATCAATATCATGTATCTCAATGAGGGGAACATGATTGCAATGCCCATAACGAAAAGAGTGGAGATTATTACAAGTATCCAAGTTTGCCGCATTTCACAGATGAAATTTGATTATAAGGAAAATGGTGGAAAGAAAAGCTTTTCTTCCAAATCCATAGCATCAATATCGTGTATCCCAATAAGGAGAACATGATTGTAATGCCCATAACAAAATGAATGGAGATTTTCACGAGTATCCAAGTTTGTTTCATTTCATGGATGAACATTAATTAAAAGGAAATGGTGGAAAGAAAAGCTTTTCTTGCAAATCCAAAGCATTAAGATCATGTATCAAAATGTGGAGAACATGATTGTAGTGCCCATAACAAAAAGAATGGATATTGTTACAAGCATCCAAGTTTGTCTTATTTCATGGATGAACATTAATTACAAGGAAAATGGCAGAAAGAAAAGCTTTTCTTGCAAATCCAAAGCATCAAGATCATGTATCAAAATGTGGAAAACATGATTGAACACCCATAACAAAAAGAATAGAGATTGTTACGAGTATCCAAGTTTGTCTCATTTCATGGATGAACATTAATTATAAGAAAAATGGTGGAAAGAAAAACTTTTCTCATAAATCTAAAGCATCAATATCGTCCAACCCAGTGAGAAGAACAAGATATAGTGCCCATAACAAAAAATATAGAGATTATTAGGAGTATCTAAATTTGTCTCATTTCATGGATGAACACTAATTACAGGGAAAATGGTAGAAAGAAAAGCTTTTCATGCAAATCAAAGCATCAATATCTTGTAACCCATTGTGGAGAACATGATTGTAGTGCCAATAACAAAAAGAATGGAGATTATTAGGAGTATCCAAATTCGTCTAATTTCTCAGATGAACTTTGGTTATAAGGAAAATTATGGAAAGAAGAGCTTTTCTTGCAAATCCAAAGCATCAATATCGTGTATCCCAATAAGGAGAACATGATTGTAGTGCACATAATAAAAAGAATGGAGATTGTTACGAGTATCCAAGTTTGTCTCATTTCACGGATAAACATTAGTTATAAGGAAAATGGTGGAAAGAATAGCTCTTCTTGCAAATCCCTAGCATCAATATCATGTATCCAAATGAGAAGAACTTGATTGTAGTGCCCATAACAAAAGGAATGGAGATTTTTGCGAGTAACAAAGTTTGTCTCATTTCACAGATGAACATTAATTAGAAGGAAAATGGTGGTAAGAAAAGCTTCTCTTCCAAATCCAAAGCATCAATATCGTGTTTCCCAATGTAGGGAACATGATTGTAGTGCCAATAACAAAAAGAATGGAGATTATTACAAGTATCCAAGTTTGCCCCATTTCACACTTTGGTTATAAGGAAAATGGTGGAAAGAAAAGCCTTTCTTCCATATCCAAAGCATTAGGACCATGTATCATAATATGGAGAACATGATTGTAGTGCCAATAACAAAGAGAATAAAGATTGTTACGAGTACCCAAATTGGTCTCATTTCACGGATGAACATTAATTATAAGGGAAATGGTGGAAAGAAAAGCTTTTCTTGCATATCCAAAGCATCAAGATTGTGTATCAAAATATGGAGAACATGATTATAGTGCCCAAAAAAAAAAGAATGGAGGCTATTACGAGTATCCAAGTTTATCTAATTTCGTGGATGAAGGTTAATTATAAGGAAAATTGTGCAAAGAAAAACTTTTGTTGCAAATCCAAAGCATTAATATCATGTATCCCAATGAGAAAAACATGAATATAGTGCCCATAACAAAAAGAATGTAGATTGTTATGAGTATCTACGTTTATCTTATTTCACAAATGAGCATTAATTATAAGGAAAATGGTGGAAAAAAATGCCTTTCTTTCAAATCCATTGCATCAATATCGTGCATCCCAATGAGGAAAACTTAATTCTAGTGCCCCTAACAAAAAGAATAGAGGTTATTATAGGATCTAAGTTTGTCTCATTTCACAGGTGAACATTATTTATAAGGAAAATGGTTGAAAGAGAAGCTTTTCATGCAAATCCAAAGCATTAATATCTTGTATCCCAAAATGGAGAACATGAATGTAATGCCAATAACAAAAAGAATAGAGATTATTACGAGTATCCAAAGTTTGTCTCATTTCACAGATGAACATAAGGAAAATGGTGGAAAGAAATGCTTTTCTTGCAAATCCAAAGCATCTATATCCTGTATTCCAATGTGGAGAACATGGTTGCAGTGCCAATAACAAAAAGAATGGAGATTATTACGAGTTTCCAAGTTTGTCTCATCTTGGATGAACTTCGATTATATGGAAAATGATAGAAAGAAAAACTTTTTTAGCAAATTCAAAGCATCAATATCGTGTATCTAAATGAAGAGAACATGATGGTAATGCCCATAACAAAAAGAATGGATATTGTTACAAGTATCCAAGTTTGTCTTATTTCACGGATGAACATTAATTACAAGGAAAATGGCAGAAAGAAAAGCTTTTCTTGCAAATCCAAAGCATCAAGATCATGTATCAGAATGTGGAAAACATGATTGAGCACACATAACAAAAAGAATGGAGATTGTTACGAGTATCTAAGTTTATCTTATTTCATGGATGAACATTAATTACAAGGAAAATGATGGAAAGACAAACTTTTCTCATAAATCCAAAGCATCAATATCGTGCAACCCAATAGAAGAACATGATATAGTGCCCATAACAAAAAAAAATGGAGATTATTATGAGTATCTAAGTTTGTCTCGTTTCATGGATGAACACTAATTACAAGGAAAATGGTGGACAGAAAAGCTTTTCATGCAAATCAAAGCATCAATATCTTGTAACCCATTGTGGAGAACATGATTGTAGTGCCAATAACAAAAAAAATAGAGATTCTTACGAGTATCCAAGTTTGTCTCATTTCTCAGAT
>JAQSVH010193290.1:0-17315 GCA_029448705.1 Adansonia digitata | reverse complement strand
ATCAACTAAGATAGACATGGATTCTCATACTAATCCCTATTATTTTAGTGATTGGGCACTATAAACACATTCTACTCATTGGGCTACATGGTATTGATGCTTTGGTTTGGCATATAACAGTTTTCCTTCCACCTTTTTCGTAAAATCAAAGTTCATCCATCAAATGAGGAAAACATGGATTCTCATAATAATCTCAAGAAAAACTACTCTTTCCACCATTTTCCTTAGAGTCAATATTCATTTGTCAAATTAGAGAAACTTAGATTTTCGTAATAATCTCCATTCTTTTTGTCATTAGGCTCTCTAAACACATTTCCCTCACTAAGATTCATTATATTAATGCTTTGATTTAGCAAAAAATGCTTTCCTTTCCAACATTTTCCTAAGAGTCAAAGTTTGTCTGTCAAATGAGACAAACTTGGATTCTTGTAATAAATCTATTCATTTTGTGATTAGGCACTACAAATACATTTTACTTATTAGGATTGGTGTAGCAAGAAACACTTTTTCTTCCACGTTTTCCTAAAAATTAAAGTTCATTTAACAAATAAGAGAAACACGGATTCTCATAATAATCTCCATGCTTTATGTGATTGGGCACTATACACATTCTACTTATTGGAATATATGATATTAATGCTTTGGTTTGGCATGAAACGTTTTTCTTTCCACCATTTTCCTTAGAATTAAAGTTAGTCTGTCAAAAGAGATAAACTTGGATTCTCTTAATAATCTCCTTTCTTTTCATGATTGGGCACCATAAACATGTTCTCCTCATTAGTATCATGATATTGATGCTTTAGTTTGGTAGGAAAAGCTTTTCATTCCACCAATTTCCTTAGAATCAAAGTTCACCCATGAAATAAGATAAACTTGGATTCTTGTAATTATCTCCATTTTTTCATGATTGGGTGACATAAAAGCATTCTCCTCATTATGATACATGATATTGATTCTTTGGTTTTACATGTAACACTTTTTTTTCCACTATTTTCCATAGAATCAAAGTTCATCTCTCAAATGAGACAAACTTGGATTCTTATAATAGTCTCATTTCTTTTCATAGCTAGGCACCGTAAACATATTCTCTTCATTAGAATACATGATATTGATGGTTTTTTTTGTCATGAGAAGTTCTTTTTTCCACTATTTTCTATAGAATTAAGGTTTAATAGTCAAATGAGACAAACTTGAATTTTTATAATAATATCCACTCTTTTTGTGATTGGGCAGCATAAACATGTTCTACTCATTAGGATAAACAATATTGATGCTTTGGTTTGGCATAAAATGGTTTTCTTTCCATTATTTTTCTTAGCATTAAAGTTTATTCGACAAAAGAGGCAAACTTGGATTCCTATAATAATCTCTATTCTTCTAATAATTGGGTACCATAAACATTTTCTCCTCATTAGGATGCACGATATTGCTGCTTTGTCTCAGCAAGCAAAGCTATTGCTTCAACCATTTCTCTTAGAGTCAAAGTTTATCTGTTGAATGAGATAAACTTGGATTCTCGTAATAATCACCATTCTTTTCATGGTTGGGCACTATAAACTCATTCTCTACTTTAGGATACAAGATATTAATGCTTTGTATTGGCAAGAAATGCTTTTCCTTCCACCATTTTCCTTAGAGTTAAAGTTCATCTATTAAATGAGAAAAATTTGGATTCTCAAAATAATCTCTACTCTTTTCATTATTAGGCACCAGATACACATTCTCCTCATTGGTATACACAGTATTGATTCTTTGGTTTGGTAAGTAAAGCTTTTCTTTCCACCATTTTTCTTAGAAACAAAGTTTGTTCACCTAATGAGACAAACTTGGATTCTCATAATTATCACCACTCTTGTCATGATTGGACACCATATACATATTCTCCTCATTGAGATACATAATATTAATGCTTTGGTTTGGCATGAAAGTCTTTTCTTCCCACCACTTTCCTTAGAATCCGTCCGTCAAACAATCTTGGATTCTTTTAATAATCTCTATTTTTCTCATGATTAGGACTATAAACACATTCTCCTTATAGGGATACATAATACTGATGCTTTGGTTGGCCAAGAAATGTTTTTTTGCCTCTATTTTTCTTAGAGTCAAAGTTCATCCATCGAAAGAGGCAAACTTTGATTTTCATAATAATCTCCATTCACTTCGATATTAGGCTCTATAAACACATTTCTTTCACTCAGATTCATGATATTAATGCTTTAGTTTAGCAACAAATGCTTTTCTTTCCACCATTTTCCTTAGAATCAAGGTTCGTCCATTAAATGAGATGAACTTGGATTCTCATAATAATCTCCAATATTTTCATGATTGGGCAGTATAATCATTTTCTACTCATTGAGATATAGGATATTGTTGCTTTGGTTTAGCATGAAACACTTTTTTTCCACCATTTTCCTTTAAAACAAAGTTTATCCATTAAATGAGATAAACTTGGATTCTCATAATAATCTCCATGTTTTTCGTGATTGTCCACCATAAATACATTCTTTTTTGTAGCATACATGATATCGATTCTTCAGTTTAGTAGGAAAAGCATTTCTTTCCACCATTTTCCTTAGAGCAAAAGTTTATCCATTGAAAGAGGTAAACTTGGATTCTTATAATAATCTCTATTTTTTTCATGACCAGGCACCATAAACACATTCTCTTCATTAGGATAGATGATACTAGGGCTTTGGTTTGGCAAGAAATGCATTTTTTCCACCATTTTCCTTAGAGTCAATGTTCATATGTCAAATAAGACAAACGTGGATTCTGATAATAATCTCTAAACTTTTCATGATTGGGTAACGTAAACACATTCTCTTCATTGGGATATATGATATGGATGCTTTGTTTTGGTAAGAAAAGCTATTATATCCACCAATTTTCTCAAAGTTAAAGTTTATCCATCGAATGAGACAAACTTGGGTTCTTATAATAATTTCCATTCCTTTTATCACTGTGCTCTATAAATACCTTCTCCTCAATAGGATTCATGATATGGATGCTTTTTTTTAGCAACAGACGCTTTTCTTGCCATCATTTCCTAAGAATTGAAGTTCATCCATCATATGAGACAGACTTGGATTCTTATCACAATCTCTTTTTTCTGTGATTGGTCACAATCAACACATTCTGTTCATTGGGAAGCACAACAATGATGCTTTGGTTTGGCATCAAATGCTTTTTTATCCACTATTTTCCTTAGAATTAAAGTTCATCCATTAAATGAGACAAACCTGGACTATTGCGATAGTCTCTATTTTTTTTCAAGATTAAGCACCACTAATGCATTCTCTTCATTGAGATATAGAATATTAATGCTTTGGTTTGGTAAGAAAAGCTTTTTTCCACCATTTTCCATAGAGTAAAAGCTCGTATCTTGAATGAGCAAGCTTGGATTCTTGTGATAGTCTCCATTCATTTTGTGATTGGGTATTATAAACACGTTTTACTCATTAGGATGTGATATTGATGCTTCAGTTTTGCTAGAAAAGCTATTTTTCCACCATTTTCCATAAAGTCAAGGTTCAACCATTGAATAAGACAAACTTAGATTCTCGTAATAATCTTTATTTTTGCATGGTTGGGCACTTTAAACTTGTTCACCTCATTGGGATACCTGATATGATGCTTTATTTTAGCTAGAAATGCTTTTTTTCCACCATTTTCCTTAGGACCAAAGTTCATCAATCAAATTAGATAAACTCGGATTCTCTTAGTAATCTTCATTTTTTAATGATTAGGCACTATAAACAAGTTCCCTTCACTAGGATGCATGAAGTTGATGCTTTGCTTTGGCAAAAAAAGCTTTTCGTTCCACCATTTTCCATAAAGTCAAAGCTCATCCGTCCAATGAGACAAACTTAGATTCTCATAATAATCTTTATTCTTTTCATGATTTGGCAACATAAACATGTTCTCTTCATTAGGATACATGATACTGAAGCTTTGCTTTGGTAAGAAAAGATTTTCTTTCGACCATTTTTCATAGAGTCAAAGTTCGTTAGATAAATGAGACAAACTTGGATTCTCATAATAATCTCCATTTTTTCATGATTGGATACCATAAACCTGTTCTTCACATTAGGGTACATAAAATTGATATTTTTGCACGAAAAGAAAACTATTTTTTCCACCATTTTTCTTAGAGTAAAAGTTTATCTGTCAAATGAGATAAACTTTGATTCTCAAAATAATCTCTATTACTGTCATGGTTTGGCACTATAAACACATTCTCTTCATTAGGGTAGATGATATTGGTCTTTGTTTAGACCAAAAATGCTTTTCTTTTAGCCATATTCTTTAGAGTCAAAGTTCTCTCGCCCAATAAGACAATCTTGGATTCTTGTAATAATCACAATTCTTTTCCTGATTAGACACCACAAACCTATTTGTCACATTAGGATACACAAAATTGATACTTTTGTTTGGAGGGAAAAGCTATTTTTTTCACCATTTTCCTTAGAGTCAAAATTCGTCTGTTAATGTGAAGCTATTTTCTCACATTAAGATAAACTTTGATTCTTGAAATAATCTCGACTTTTGTTATGGTTTGGCACTATAAATGCATGCTCCTCATTGGAACCGATGATATTGTCTTTGTTTAGGCAAAAAATGCTTTTCATTTTGCCATTTTCTTTAAAGTAAAAGTTCACACATCCAGTGAGACAATCTTGGATTTTTGTAACAATCTCAATTCTTTTCGTGATTAGGCATAATAAACACGTTCTCCTCATTTTGATATATGATATTAATGCTTGGATTTGGCAAGAAAAATTTTTTTCCACCATTTCATGTATAGTCAGAGTTCATTCGTCAAATAAGACAATCTTGGAATTTAATAATTCCATTTTTTTTATGATTAGGCACAATAAACATGTTCTCTTCATTAGGACACATGATATAATGCGTTGGTTTAGTAAGAAAAGCTTTTCGTCTCACCATTTTCCTTAAAGTAAAAGTTTGTTTGTCGAAAGAGAACATGGATTCATGATATTGATGCTTTGGTTTAGCAAAAAACATTTTTCTTTTCACCATTTTCTATAAAATCTAAGTTTATCGGCCAAATAAGATGAACTTGGACTCTTGTAATAATCTCCATTATTTTCAAAGTTAGGCACAGTAAACATGTTCTACTTATTGGAATGCATAAGATTGATGCTATGATTTGGCATTAAACGCTTTTCTTTCTACCATTTTCCTTAGAATCAAAGTTCATCTATCAGATGAGTCAAACTTTGATTCTTGTAATAATCTCCATTCTTTTTGTGATTAGGCACCATAAGCATGTTCTCCTCATAGGGTATACAATATTAATTCTTTAGCTTGGCAAAAAAAGCTTTTCATTCCATCCTTAGAGTCAAAGTTCATTTATAGAATGAGACAAACTTGGATTCTCGTAATAATCACCATTTTTTCAATATTGGGCACCATAAACATGTTTTCCTCATCGGGGTACATGAAATTAATGCTTTGCTTTGGCAATAAAGGCTTTTCTTTCCATCATTTTGCTTACGATTAAAGTTCATCTATCCAATGAGACAAACTTGGATTTTAATAATAATATCCATTCTTTTCCTGATTGGGCACTACATCCACATTCTCTTCATTGGGATGCATGATATTGGTACTTTGGATTGTCATGAAAAGCTTTTCTTTCCACCATTTTTCGTAGAATCAAAGTTCATCCTTTAAGGATTCTTGTAATAATCTACATCATTTTCATGATTGGGCATTATAAACATGTTTTACTCATTGAGATACACAATACTGATGATTTGGTTTGGCATGGAATGCTTTTCATGCCACCATTTTTTTGTAAAATCAAAGTTCATCCCTCGAATGAGACAAACATGGATTCTCGCAATAGTCTCTATTAATTTCATGATTGGTCACCACAAAATATTTTCCTTATTGGGTTACATGATATTGATGCTTTGGTTTGGAAACAAAAGCCTTTTTTCCACCATTTTCCTTATAGTTAAAGTTCATTTGTTGAATAAGATAATCTTTGATTCCCATAATAATCTACATTCTTTTCATGGTTGGGCGTTATAAAGATGTTCTCTTCATTGGGATACTTAATATTGATGCTTTTTTTGGCAAGAAATGTTTTTCTTTCTACCATTTTCCCTAGAAGCAAAGTTCATCTAACAAATGAGACAAACCTGGATTCTCATAACGCTATCCATTCTCCTAATGATTGGGAACCATAAACATGTTTTGCTCATTGGGATGTGCAATATTAATGCTTTGATTTGGCATGGATCACTTTTCTTTCCACCATTTTCTTAAGATCAAAGTTCATCCTTGAAATGTGATAAACTTCAATTCTTGCAATAATGTCCCTTTCTTTAATGATTGGGCATCATAGACACAATCTCCTTATTGGGATAGACAAATACTGATGCATTGGTTAGAGATGAAAAGCTTTTCTTTCCACCATTTTTCATAGAGCCAAAGTTCATCCATCCAATAAGACATACTTGGATTCTTATAATAATCTTTATTCTTTTTGTGATGGGGTGCCATAAAAATGTTCCCTCAATGGGGTACACGATTTAATGCTTTCGTTCGGCAAAGAAAGCTTTTCTTTCCACCAATTTTTTTTAAAATTTAAGTTTGTCTGTCAAATGAAACAAAGTTGGATTCTCATTATAATCAACATTATTTTCATGATTGGGCACTATAAACACTTTCTACTAATTAGAATATATGACATGGATGCTTTGGTTTGGCATGAAGCACTTTTTTTTCACTGTTTTCCTTAGAATGAAAGTTCATCTGTCAAATAAGACAAACATGGATTCTTTTGATAATCTCCATTCTTTTTCTTGATGAGGCACCATAAACACATTTTTCTCATTGAGATACATGATATTAATGCTTTAGCTTGGCAGCAAAAGTATCTTTCAACCATTTTTATTAGAGTTAAAGTTTGTACTTTGAATCTGACAAACTTGGATTCTTGTAATAGTTTTTACTCATTTCATGATTTGGCACCATAAATGTGTTCTCCTCATTAAGATACATGATATTGATGCTTTGTTTTGCTATGGAAAGCTTTTTTTCCACCATTTTACTTGGAATCAAAGTTTATCCATCTAATCAGACAAACATGGATTCCGATAATAATCTCTATTATTTTCATGATTGGGCACCATAACATGTTCTCATCATTAGGATACATGATATTGATGCTTCTTTTTAGGAAAAAGCTTTTCTTCCAACTCTTTTTCTTAGAGTCAAAATTGGTTCATCCGATAAGAAAAACTTGCATTTTGATAATAGGTTCCATTCTTTTCCTGATTAGGTTTCATAAACATGTTCTTCTTATTGGGATACACGATATTGATGGTTTGTTTTGGCAGGAAAACCTTTTCTTCCACCATTTTCCTTAGAGTTAAGAGTTTATTAGTCAAATAAGACAAACTTAGATTCTTATATTAATCCCTGTTATTCCCATGATTGGGTGCCATAAACATGTTCTTCTCTTTCGGATACATGATATTGTTGCTTTTGTTTGGCAATAAAAGCTATTCTGTCCACCATTTTCCATAAGCTGTCAAAGCTCATTTGTCCAATGAGAAAAACTTGGAGTCTCGTAATAATCTCCATTCTTTTCATGATTGGGAACTATAATGATGTTCTCCTCATTGGGATAAATGATATTGATGCTTCGCTTTGCCAAGTAAAGCTTTCTTTTTCCACCATTTTCCTTAGAGTCAAAGTTTATCAGTCCAATCAAACAAACTAGGATAACGACCTCCATTCTTTACATTATTGGGTGCCATAAACACATTCTCCTTATTGGGATGCAGGATATTGATGCTTTGGTTCCCAATGAGGAGAATGTGTTTATGGCACCTAATCATGAAAAGAATGGAGGCTGTTATCTACATTTATCTTATTGGATGAATAAACTTTGACTCTAAGAAAAATGGTGGAAAAAGAAAGCTTTTCTTGCCAAAGTGAAGCATCAATATCATGTATCCTAATGAGGAAAACATGATTATAATTCCCAATCATGAAAAGAATGCAGATTATTACGAGAATCCAAGCTTTTCTTTTCAACATTTTCCTTAGAGTTAAGGTTTATCCATGTAATGAGATAAGCTTGGATTCTTGCAATAATCTCCATTATTTTTGTGATTGGGTGTCATAAACACATTCTTCTATTAAATACATGATATTGATGCTTTGGATTTGCATGAAAAGCTTTTCTTCCACCATTTCCTTAGAGCCAGAGTTCATTTATCAAATGAGACTAACTTGGATTCTTATTTTAATCTTCATTCGTTTCATGATTAGGCACTATAAAAGGTTTTCCTCATTGGATACATGATATTGATGATTTCGTTGAGCAAGAAAAGCTATTCTTTCCATCATTTTCCTTAGAGTCAAAGCTTATTCGTTGAATAAGACAAACTTAGATTCTCATAATAATCTCTATTTTTGTCATGTTTAGGTCCTATAAACATGTTATTCTCATTAGGATAAATGGCATTGGTGCTATGTTTTGGCAAGAAACTCTTTTTTCCTCCATTTTCCTAGGAATCAAAGTTCATCCATCTAACGATACAAACTTGAATTCTCATAATAATCTCCATTCTTTTCGTGATTGGGTGTCATAAATATGTTCTTCTCATTGGGATACATGATTATGATGCTTAGGTTTGGCAAAAAAGCTTTTTTTCCACCATTTTCCCTAGAGTCAGTGTTCATTCATCAAGTGAGACAATCTTGGATTCTCATAATAATCTCCATTGTTTTCATTATTTAGCACCGTAAACATATTCTTCTAATTGGGATTCATGATATTTATACTTTGGTTTCCCACTATTTTCCTCAAAATCAGAGTTCATCCATCGAAAAAGGCAAACCTAGATTCCTGCAATAATCTCCAATTGTTTTGTCATTAGGCTCTATAAACACATTCTTCTCATTGGGATTCATGATATTGATGCATTGGTTTAGCAAGAAACACTTTTCTTTCAACAATTTTCCTTAGAATCAGAGTTTGTTTGCCATTAACAAACTTTAATTCTCATAATAATCTCTATTTTTTCCATAATTAGGTACAGTAAACATGTTCTTACTCACTGGGATACATTGTATTGATGGTTTGGTTTTGCATCAAATGCTTTTCTTTCCACCATTTTTCTTAGAATCAAAGTTCATCCGTCAAATGAGACAAACTTGGATTTTAACAATAATCTCCATTCCTTTCATGATTAGGCATCGTAAACACATTCTGCTCATTAGGATATATGATATGAATTCTTTGGTTTTGCTAGAATGGCTTTTTTCCCACCATGTTCCTTAAAGCCAGAGTTCTTTCATCAAGTGAGATAAACTTGGAATCTCACTATAATCTCAATTCTTTTTATGATTGGGCACCATAAACCCGTTTTCCTCATTATGATACATGATATTAATGCTTTGGTTCGGCAATAAAAGCTATTCTTTCCACCATATTCCTTAAAGTCAAAGTTCATTCATTGAATGAGACATACTTGGATTCTCGTACTAATCTCTATTTTTTTCATGTCTAAGCACTATAAAAACATTTTCCTTATTAGGATACATGACATTGATGCTTTGTTTTGGCAAGAAACACTTTTCATTCAACCATTTCCCTTAGAACCAAAGTTTGTTTATCAAAAAGGATACCTGGATGCTTGTAATAATCACTTTTCGTTTCATGATTAGGCACCATAAACATGTTCTCCTCATGGGGCCACATTATGTTCATGCTTTGGTTTGGCAAAAAAAGTTTTTCTTTCCACTAATTTCCTTAGAGTCAAAGTTTATCCGTTCAATGAGACAAACTTCGATTCTTGTAATAATCTCTATTCTTCATGATAGGGCACATAAACACGTTCTCCCCATTGGGATACAAGATGTTGATGTTTTGTTATCACAAGAGAAGCTTTTTTTCCACCATTGTCCTTAGAGTTAAAGTTCATCTATCTTATGAAATAGACTTTGATTCTTTTAATAATCTTTATTTCCTTCATTATTGGGCACTATAAACATGTTCTCCTAATTGGGATACATGATATTGATGCTTTGGTTTGACAAGAAAAGTTTTTCTTTCTAGTATTTTCCTTATAGTCAAACTTCATCCATCCAATAAAACAAACTTGGATTCTCATAATAATCAGATGTGCTATTCATGGTTGACCTAAGTTAGTAGGTCCAAAAGAAGAGAGTTTGAGTATGCCCAATCACATGATTAAAGGCTAAAAAAGTTAACTTGCAGTATTATGTTCTAGGTAAAAAGATCTTTGAAGATTCTAGAGGTCTTCTTAAGCAAGAAAGTTAGTAGCACGCAATGTAGGAAAATTTTTCATGTACAAATTATTGCTTAATTCCCAGGCCTCATTTTTTTAAGAAGGTTTTAATTCCTTAGCTTCCAAGGAAATTAATTCCATTGGCTATTTTACCTTCTTTGTCAGCAAGCAATACCTTAATTAATTATTTAGGATTCAATTTCCTTTCTTGTAAAGGCACGCCAAATCCTCTACTATAAATAGAGGACCCTATGATTGTTTATGGGACATTTAGAGTTGATCAATAAAGTAGCTAATTATCTTCAGTTCTTTTCTCTTATCCAAGTCTTCTTGGTGGCGAGTTTGTGAGACTTATCTTTTAGGTTTCTTATTCCTAAAAGTGGCATCCAACCCTTGTATTGATTATGGTGAAGATTCTTATCAATCAATCAAGGTTTATTCCTTCCATTCTTCCAACTTTTAGATTTTAAATTTTATTTCGTTTTATTTTTGTCTTGAACCATTGGACCTATTTCCATTGAGTTTTGTTATCATAAAGCTTATCATAATCTCATTTTTTTTGGGGTTAGACACCATAAACATGTTTTTCTCATTGCGATACATGATATTGAAGCTTTGGTTTGCAAAGAAAAGTTTTTCTTTCCACCACTTTCCTTAGAGTCAAAGTTCGTTTGTTTAATGGGAAAAAGTTGGATTCTCACAATAAGCTCAATTTTTTTCATGATGGGATGATATTAACATGCTATTCTCATTAGGATACATGATATTCATGCTTTGTTTTAGCTAGAAAACCTTTTCTCCCTCCTTTTAACTTAGAATCCAAGTTTGTTTTGTCAAATGAGACAAACAAGGATTCTCATATTAATCTTTATTCTTTTCATGATTGGGCACCATAAACATGTTCTCATCATTGGGATATAGGATATTGATGGTTTGGTTTTGCAAGAAAAGCTATTCTTTCCACCATTTTCCCTAGAGCCAAAGTTCATTTATCCAATTAAACAAACTTGGATTCTCATAATAATCACCATTCTTTTCATGATTAAGCATCATAAACATGTTTTCTTCTTTGAGATATATGATATTGATGTTTTCTTTTAGTAGGAAAAGGTTTTCTTTCCACCTTTTTTTCTTAAACTCAAAGTTCATCTATCGAATAAGACAAATTTAGATTCTCTTATTAATCTCAATTCTTTTCTTCATTGGGCACCATAAAGATATTCCTCTCTTTGGGATACACGATTTGATGCTTTGGTTTGGCAAGAGATGCTATTCTTTTCTCCATTTTTTGCAGAGTCAAAGTTCATCCATTGAATGAGACAAACTTGGAATCTTGTAATAATCTCTGTTCATTTCATGTTGGGCATTGTAAAGTCATTCTTCTTTTAAGGATACATAATGTTGGAGCTTTGTTTTGGCAAAAAATGCTTTTCTTTCAACCATTTTCTTTAGAACCAAAGTTTATCCGTCAAAAGAGATATACTTGGATTCTCATAATAATCTCTATTCTTTTCGTGATTCGGCACCATAAACAACTAGGATACATGATGTTCATGCTTTGCTTTAGCAAGAAATGCTTTTCTTTCCACTATTTTTCTTACAGTCAAAGTTTATCTCTCCACTAAGACATCCTGAATTTTCACAAAAGTCTCCATTCTTTTTATGGTTAGGGACCATATACACAATCTTCTTACTAGGATACACGATATTGATGAGTTGCTTTCGCAAGAAAAGGTTTGTTTCCACCATTTTCCTTAGAGCTAAAGTTTATCCTTTCAATAAGACAAATTTGGATTTTTGTAATAATCTTCATTCTTTTCAAGATTGGGCACCATAAACACATGTTCCTCATTGGGATGCATGATATTGTTGTTTTGCTTGGGTAGGAAAAGCTTTTCGTTCCACCATTTGCCTTAAAGTCAAATTTCATCCATCCAATGGGATAAACTTGGATTCTCATTTAATCTCTATTCTTTTCATGATTGGGCACCATTAATACATTCTCCTTATTAGGATACACGATATTGATGCTTTAGTTTGGCAAGGAAACCTACTTTTTCCATCACTTTCCTTGGACTTAAAGTTCATCTGTTGAATGAGATAAAATTGGATTATCATAATAATCTCCATTTCACTCTTGATTGGACACTATAAACACGTTCACTTCATTAGGATGCATGAAATTCATGCTTTGTTTTGGCAGGAAATGCTTTTCCTTCCACTATTTCCTCAAAGCCAAAGTTCATTTGTCAAAAAAGATATAATTTGATTGTCATAATAATCTCCATTCTTTTCATAATTGGGCACTGTAAACACATTCTCTTCATTAGGGTGCATGATTTTTGTTCTTTTCTTTCCACTATTTTCCTTAGAGTCAAACTTTGTCTGCTCAATGAAGCAAACTTGGATTCTCACAATAATCTCTATTCTTTTAGTGATGGGACACCATAAACACAATTTCTTTATTGGGATACATGATTTGATGCTTTACTTTCATAAGAAAATTTTTTTCCACCATTTTCCTTAGAGTCAATGTTAGTCCAATCAACGAGGTAAACTTGGATTCTCATAATAATCTCCATTCCTTTCATGATTGGGCACCATAAACATCATGTCCTCATTGGGATACATGATATTGATGCTTTGGTTTGACAAGAAAAGCTTTTTTCTAGCAGTTTCCTTAAAGTTAAAGATTATCTGTCCAATAAGACAAACTTGGATTCTCATAATAGTCTCCATTCTTATTATGATTGGGAGCAATAAATACAATCTTCTCATTGCAATACATGATGTTGATTCTTTGGTTTGGCAAGAAAAGCTTTTCTTTCCACCATTTTGCTCTGTATTAGAGTTCATCTGTCAAATGAGACAAACAAGGATTCTCATATTAACCTCTTTTATTTTCATGATTGGGCACCATAAACATGTTCTTGTCAATGGGATGCATGATGTTGATGCTTTGGTTTGGCAAGAAAAGCTATTCTTTCCACCATTTTCTTTAGAGTCAAAATTCATTCATCTAATAGGACAAACTTTGATTCTCATAATAATCTCCATTCTTATTGTGATTGGGCAGCATATACACGTTCTTCTCATTGGGATTAGGATATTAATGCTTTGGTTTGTTAGGAAAAGCTTTTTTCCCACCATAAACATGTCTTTTGGATTCTAGCAATGATCATCACTATTTTTTATGAGTAAGAGCCATAAAGACATTCTTCCCCTCGAGATACATAATATTGATGTTTTGGTTTGGCAAGAAAATCTTGTCATCCACCATTTTCTTTAGAGTTAGAGTTCATTTATCAGATGAGACAAACTTGGATTCTCATTTTAATCTCCATTCTTTTCATGAGTGGGACTATAAACACATTCTTCTCTATAGGATACATGATATTGATGCTTTGGCTTATCAAGAAAAGCTATTCTGCCCACTATTTTCCTTAGAGTCAAAATTTATCCATTGAATGAGTCAAACATGGATTCTCTAACAATCTCCATTCTTTTTTGGTAGGAACTATAAATACGTTCTCTTCATTGGGATATATGATATTGGTGCTTTGTTTTGACAAGAAAAGCTATTTTACCCCATTTTCTTTAGAGCTAAAATTCATCCATCTAATGAGACAAACTTGGATTCTTGTAATAACTTTCATTCCTTTCATGATTAGGCACAATAAACATGTTTTACTCATTGGAATAGATGATGTTAATGCTTTGATTTGGAGAGAAAAGCTTTTCTTTCACTATTTTCCTTAGATTTAAAGTTTGTCTGTCCAATAGGATAAACTTGGATTCTCATAATAATCTCTATCCTTTTCATGGTTGGGCACCATAAACACATTTTCCTTATTGGGATACATATATTGATGCTTTGCTTTCACAAGAAAAGCTTTTTTCCCCTCTTTCTCTTTAGAGTAAAAGTTCGTCCAAATGAGACAAACTTATATTCTCATAATAATCTCTATTCTTTTTGTGATTGGGCACCATGTACATGTTCTCCCTATTGGGACACATGATATTGATGCTTTGGTTTGGCAAAAGAAAAACTTTTCTTTCCACCTTTTTTCTTTGAGTCAAAGTTCATCTGTCCAATGAGATAAACTTGAATTCTCATAACAACCTCCATTCTTTTCATAATTAGGTACTATAAACACATTCTCCTCGTTGGAATACATGATGTAGATGCTTTGGTTTAGTAAGATAAGCTTTTCTTTCTACCGTGTTCCTTAGAGTCAAAGTTTATCTATCTAATGGGACAAACTTGGATTCTCATAATAATCTCCATTCTTTTTTTGACTAGGCACCATAAACACATTCTCCTTATTTGGATACATGATATTGATGCATTGGTATGGCATGAAAAGCTTTCCTTTCCACATTTTTTCTTGAAGTCAAAGTTCATTCGTCTAATGAGACGAACTTGGATTCTTATAATAATCTCCATTCTTGTCGTGATTGGGTACCATAAACATTTTTTTCCTTATTAGGATACATGATATTGATGCTTTGGTTTGGCGGGAAAAGCTTTTTTTTTCACCATGTCCTCTAGAGTTTGAGTTAAACAAACCTGGATTCTCCTAACAATCTCAATTATTATCATGATTTGGCATTATAAAAACTTTCTACTTATTCAGATACATGATATTGATGCTTTTGGTTTTGCACGAAATGCTTTTCTTTCTACCATTGTCCATAGCATCGAAGTTTACGTGTCAAATGAGTCAAACTTGGATTCTTGTAATTAATCTCCATTCTTTTCATGATTGGGAATAACAAACACACTCTCCTCATTAGAATTCATGATATTGATGCTTTGGTTTGGCAGGAAAGAAATATTTATCATTTTCTTTGGAGTCAAAGCTAGTCCGTCCAATTAGACAAACTTGGATTCTTATAATAATCTCTAATCCTTTCATAATTAGGCACCATAAACATGTTATCCTCATTGAGACACATGATATTAATGCTTTGTTATGGCAAATGAAAAGCTTTCTTTCCCACCATTTTCCATAGAGTCAAAGTTCATTCATCCAACAAGACAAAGTTGGATTCTTGTAATAATCTCCACTCATTTCATGATTGGGCCCATAAACATGTTCTCCTCATTGGGATACATAAATTGATGCTTTGCTTTCAACAGACAAGCTTTGTTTCCACCATTTTCCTTAGAGTCAAAGTTCATTAGTCCAATAAGACAAACTTAAACTCTCATAATAATCTCCATTCCTTTCATGATTGGGCACCATAAACATATTCTCCTCATTTGGATACACGATATTGATGCTTTAGTTTGGCAAGAAATGCTTTTCCTTTAACCATTTGCCAGAGTGTCAAAGTTCATGCATCCAATGAGATAAACTTGGATTCTCGTAATAATCTCCATTCTTTTCAATATTGGGCATCGTAAACATGTTCTGTTCTTTGGGAACATGATATTGATGCTTTGCTTTCAGAAGACAAGCTTTTTTTCACCATTTTCCGTAAAGTTAAAATTTAGCTATCCAATAAGACAAAGTTGGATTCTCATAATAATCCCTATTCCTTTCATGATTAGATGCTATAAACATGCTTTCCTCATTAGGATACACAATATTGATGCTTGGTTTGGCAAGAAAAGCTTTTTTCTCCACCATTTTCCTTAGAGCCATATTCATCCATCCAATGAGACAAACTTGGATTCTTATAATAATATCTATTCTTTTCTTTATTGTGCACCATAAACATGTTCTCCTTATTACGAGACATGATGTTGATGCTTTGTTTGGCAAGAAAAGCTTTTCCTTCCAATATTTTCTTAGAGCCAAAATTTATCTATCCAATGAGGCAAACCTAGATTCTCATAAAAATCTCTATTCTTTTCATGATTAGGTACCATAAACATGTTCTCCTTATTGGGATACACGATAATGATGCTTTGGTTTGGTAGCAAATGCTTTTCTCCCACCATTTTCCTTAGAGTTCATTAGTCAAAAGAAATAAACAAGGATTCTCCTATTAATCTTGGTTCTTTTCATGATTGTGCATAATAATCTCCATTTTTTTATGGTTGGGCACTATAACTGTCCTCATTGGAATGCACAATATTAATGTTTTGTTTTGGCAAGAAATACTGTTTTTCCACCATTTTACTTAGAACTAAAGTTCATGCATCAAATGAGACAAACTTTTATTCTAATAATAATCTCTAATCCTTTCATGATTGGGCACCACAAACATGTTCTCTTTGTTGGGGCACACTATGTTGATGCTTTGAAAAGAAAAACTTTGATTCTCATAAGAAAAGCTTTGGCAAGAAAGCTTTTCTTTCTACCACTTTCCTTAGAGTCTAAGTTCATCTGTCCAATGAGAAAAACTTGGATTCTATAATAATCTCTTTTCTTTTCATGATTGGGCACACAAAAATGTGTTTCTCAATGAAATATATGATTTTGATGCTTTGGTTTGGCCGAAAAAGTTTTTTTTCCACCATTTTCCTCAAAGCCAAAGTTCATCCATCTAATGGGACAAATATGGATACTCATAATAATGTCCATTTTTTCATGATTGGGCACCATAAACATATTCTCCTTATTCGGATAAATGAAATTGATGCATTGGTTTGGCATGAAAGCTTTTTTTCCACCATTTTTCTTAAAGTCAAAGTTCATCTATCCAATGTTACAACTTGGATTTTTATAATAATCTCCCTTCTTTTCATGATTGGGCACCATAAATACGTCTCCTCATTGGGTCACATGATATTGATGCTTTGGTTTGCCAAAAAAAACTTTCCTTTCCATAATTTTCCTTAGAGTCTGAGTTCATCTGTCAAATAAAACAAACTTGGATTATCTTAATAATCTCCATTATTTTTATGATTGGGAATTATAAACACTTTCTACTCCTTGGGATACATGATATTAATGCTTTGATTTGGCATGAAACGGTTTTGTTTTCACCACTTTCCTTAAAATCAAAGTTCGTCTATTGAATGAGATAAACTTAGATTCTTGTAATAATCTCTATTAATTTCAG
>JAQSVH010193270.1:1981-14265 GCA_029448705.1 Adansonia digitata | reverse complement strand
TTTTTTAATATTATTTTTAAAATTATTAGCCATATCTTATATCATTTTAAATAAATTTAATTTTATAAATAAAATAAAATTATTTAATTCAATGGTAAAATAGCCTTTTTTCTTTTCATTTCTTAGCTATTCTCTACCATAATTGTAACAAATTAGATAATGCAATGCTATTATTTTTTTTATTTCACTTAATTAATTAAATTATGTAATATTTATTTTTTTATTTTATTTTTATGAAATAATTATTTTTTATTCAATAAATTAAATGAGTCGCTAACTTTTTTGTTTTAGAGAAAGATTATCATTTGTAAAAGGAAAAAGTGAAAAAAACCTAACCTTTGTTCACTTCCAAAAACTCTAAGGACCTTCGATTGCTTGCTTGAAAGAAAAAAAAAAAAAAAGACTTCTGGAGAAACTGCTAAGTATTAAAGAATGAAAACAAATGAGTTTAATGCTTTCTTTAGCTATCCACAGTTCTTAATTTTTCTTTAGACAATTTTCAACTCTCAAGCTTCAACATTAACAAAGCAAAATCTAATTCCCTTCCTTTCTGTTTCTTTGCTTATTAACAAACAAATCATATAACTCAATCAGCGAAGTTTGATTCCACGCATAACCAAGTTGCCCATAAACTGCTAAAACATTCCTTTCTCGCCTCTGTACTAGCTTAGCCCTTCTGAATTTTACAAACATTTGTGGACCCTCCATGACCTTTATGGTGACTCTTCAAGGGCAATGCTACTCATACAATTCGACAAGTCCAAACTACTTCTCCAATCCAATAACTTTAATTTAAATTAGGTTAAATCTCATTATGATTTTTTTTTTCAATTTAAATTAAAATGATTCAACTCGAATTATTATTTATTTAATAAAAAATTTTTATTTAAATTTAATTATAAAAATATATTATAAATATTAATATAAAAATAAAATTTTTATATTTTTCAAATAATAAAACAAATTTGCAAGTTGACTCAAATCAAACTTAATTAAAGAATTAAAAATTTTGAATCTACCTAACCTGATCCATAAACATAACTTTGATCCATAAACAACTTGATCTTCCAATAAAAACATATTTCAATCATGAAATTGACAAGAACTTGTTAACCTCAAAATGACAAAATCTACACCTTGCTCATTCACCACCGTCTCAACGATCTAATTTAAGAATTTACGCTAAAATTGGCGATAAAGGCTTTTTACGAATGGAAGTTGGAAGTATCGAAGGAAAAACGTGTATGAATTAACACAATTCATTTCACCTACAAATTTTTTTACTATAGATTGACAAATGAAAATAAAATAAATAATTAAGTTAAAATCATCCTAACATTGTTTCATTTCTTTTTTTCCACAGAAATTCTCCACATCTCAAGAACTCTGAACATTCTTGTCCCGTAAAAAAAGAACCTTTTTTCATTCCTAGAAACTGCAATGCACTCCCAATATGCAAAAGAAAAATAGTCACTGGGACAAGAAATCAGAATCTCTGATATTAATTTACCTTCCCTATTTACCATGTATGTGGAGGTTTCCTTTACAAGGACTCCGCAAATTGGGGAGCCTCCAAGTCTAGCTCTTGTCTCATCACACAGTTCATCAGCCAGTCACTGCTGAAAGTCCATATTCCTCTCTTTAGAGCAGATAATGCCTCCTCCATGTCTTCTTCCCATGCAATGAAGATTGTTTTTGATACTTCATTTACTTTGTCCAGTCCACTAATAATCTACATCGATAGTATGGCAAGTTAAAAAAAAGCGGATAAAGTTGATCAGGAGGAATAAAGAGAAAATCACAAGCATCTAGCACACAACTATGAATTATTGATCCATTGACGTCCTGCAATCCTTAAAAGTTAACCTTTTAATTTT
The DNA here is from genome assembly GCA_029448705.1 of Adansonia digitata. Classification (NCBI taxonomy): domain Eukaryota; kingdom Viridiplantae; phylum Streptophyta; class Magnoliopsida; order Malvales; family Malvaceae; genus Adansonia; species Adansonia digitata. Next base: position 12,388 of record JAQSVH010193270.1, on the reverse strand, counting down.
GTTGAGAAAGTTTGTTAATGGTTATAATCATGAATGAACGGATAATTAAGCATCATGCAAATAATTAAAGAACCACACGATAAGTTAGGCCTTCTTACAAGGAAAACTCACAAGAAGTAGAGACATGGGAGCAAACAAAGAACATAACAAAAATTGTACTAATCCGGAAATTCACACATTTTTGCTAATTAGCAAGAACCTGTGCTCTAATAATGATTATTAAATAGAGATGGTCCAAGCACCCTTTGAATCAAATTGGTTTAAGTTAATCGATTATAATGATAAAAATGAGGTTTAGAAAGGCAGTGTCCTCAAGGATCCATTAATATTGATATCACTTGGAGACTAGCAACAAACCTCACTTTAACACCTTTAGAACCAATAGTTTGCTGTAAGCACTCTGGTCATGTGGTAGTGTAAACTCATCGATGTGATTATGCTAGACTAACATATAAATCACCACTGAGGTCATGAATGTACTAACGGTAGCAAGATGTCAAGAGCTTACATTTCCACCAGCTGACTTGATGATGGTAGACAGAGTTCTGGCAGGAGGTTGAACATGAGTTGCTATGCAGAAGTTATATCCTTTAAGCAGAGCTCCAGGCCTTGCTTTGGCCCGAAAAACAGAATCTCTTAGCTCAGTTCTGTATTTCAACACATAATCTTCATCATGTAATATATAAGGCAATTCATCTGTAGGGTAAGAAAAGGGAAAGTTAAAATTTTCAATAGCACTTCATTGAGTAATAACTGATAATAAGTACTCAAAATCGTTATATTCTTTTCAACTCACCCACAAATTTTCCTTCCCTAAAGCTTTCTTTTAGCCAACTCGGTGAGACTATCCAGGCCCTGCATTAGTTCAAAACTCCATGGAGTGAATCTAAAACACATATCAGATACTTTGTTTGTGCAAGAAGAGTTATCCATGTTGAAACATGCATTATTTGAAGCTAGGAGTCTCGAAATGACAAAAACTATGGGGAACAAACCCTAGTTATTTTGGTAAAGGATGAGCACCATATAAATTTTAGAGGATAAAGTGGAAATTGCCATCTTTCTGGGAAGAATAATGATTTCTACAGTGGTTCATTACTTATGAACTATGATACAACAGGTAGCATGCAAGTTGATCTTAAGCTTTGCTTCATTAAATTTAACCATGCATTGAACAACGTTGTTTTCTGGTGCTATCAGTAGAATGTTGATACCAGTATACCCGAGAAAAGTCTTTATTCAGCCCAAATATGAAATCAATGGGAATTGCACACATGCTCACCAGATAAAATGACAATAGAAGATAACTTCATTAAACCTTGTGACCAAAAGAAAATATTTTGAATCTTTAAGTAAAAAAGAAAAAAAAAAAAAAAGAACAGAAAAATTGTCCATAATTACTCACATAGTAGATATCCTTATATTACTTCTAATACTATCCGTAAACTAGGCACCATTATTCCCTTCCCCTCCTTTTTCCCAGTAGATATCCTTATATTACTTCTAATACCACCCGTAAACTAGATGCCATTATTAGCTCCCCCTACTTTTTCCCCTTCCCTCTTTCCCTTTTCCTCTCTTTTTTTTTTTTATTTTGAATTTTTTAAATTTTTTTCCCAATTTTAATTTTTCTAAACACTTTCAGATTTCACATTTTTTTCTAATAATTTATTTCCAGATTTTAAAATTTTTTTAATTGTAAATTTAAAAAAACTTAATTTTTTTAATTTTCTATATCTTTAATTTTGATATTTTTGGAAGTTTTCATTTTCATTTTTTTAATTATTTTAATTTAGGTTTTTTGAAAAAAATTCATGACACATGACAGCAACATCGGTGCCACGTGGTAGCTACGTCCATCCCTGTGTGCAATATCGGTACACATGTTAAATTTTTGTTAGCTAAAGATCACATTGACATCTTCTATTAACAATATTGAAGCTTGGGGTTAATTGACAAACGGATTGAACATTTTTTAGTACAACATTAGAAATTTTCCTATACTATGGGTGCCATAAAGGATATCAACCCTTTAACATAAAGACAATATAATCTACCAAACAAAACGGAAAGAAAAAGAATCTTAAAGCCATTTCACATTCAAGTCATGGCATACAGATTTCATGATTTCTTCATTCCTGCATGTGGAGAATAATTGTTGGGAGGGGGGGTAGAAAAAAGTTAAAAGTTCAAAACTTTCAATGATAACCGATTGCAAAATCATGGACATATAACATGATATGTTCACATTGTCCATGAAAGCAAAGCCAAGAAATTCAATGTCTTATCATTACGATTATCCAATTCAGACTTACCCTGAACAGAGAGCAGTACAGAAATTCAGTGTTTTTCTCACTTTTCCTGTTATAATATGCGTGCTTCTGCTTCCATCAAAGGTAGGAGAGCCACCAAGGTTTTCAATTACCTATATCAAAAAACTATGCTTAACAAATGTATGTAAAAAAGGGCAGCGTGAAAAAGTACCAACATCGGTAAATTGAACCAAGTAAAATAATAGCAAAGCCAAATAAATTACTGAGTCAATAAAGTTTAATTTTTTCAACTAGGAGAAAAAGCATGGCCAATGTTATGTATAAGCAAAAAAAGGTTAATCAACCAGAGCTTGCAGAGTCTGAAAACTTAATAAAAAAAATTACATCTATGCACTTTCCTGTGGAAAGTAAATAAGATCTGCAAAAATTTCTTTTAAAACTAAAGAAACTAGTTTAGATGACTTTCTTGAATACAGCAATACACTAGATACAAGATTCTCACAATCAAGCAAACATTAGACTACCACTTAGCAAGCTAGCCACCTTCCTGGAGCATCCACAGAGTTAGGCATGTAATTGTTTTATTTAGATATTTAAGTGCTATCAGAGCTGTTGCTGGTACTTCCAAGGAAGAATTATTGGCAAATTTTCCTTGAAGCTTTAACCAGGATTTTGGTTTTGAAAAACAATTCACAGCATCATGTAAGGTCACACATTTTTTAACCTAAGGCTTGGCCCCAATGGTTCAGATGTGCCATTAGGGGGTAGACTTCCCACTTGGCAAATTTTCCTTGAAGCTTTAACCAGGATTTTGGTTTTGAAAAACAATTCACAGCATCATGTAAGGTCACACATTTTTTAACCTAAGGCTTGGCCCCAATGGTTCAGATGTGCCATTAGGGGGTAGACTTCCCACTGGGCTGGGATTCTAGTCCCAGCTCCCGCATAGCCACTGTACCCCAAAAAAAAAAAAGGTCACACCTTTGTGCAGTTTTATGACCTTCCATGATCTAAATAAGTTCTTTCTAGAAACAAATTCTGTAAGTTTTACAAGCTCTCCATGAAAGAAGCTGTGGAAAAGGTCTAAAAGGTCATAGCTACAGAAAGCAAGCATTAAGCATGTGGCCAGAGCATGCCTGGAAGAAGCTTGCTTTATTAACTTAATAATACACTGAACCACAAATTTCTGCATTGAGAAAGATATCTAGACATGCCTAAGATGTGCTTGAGAGCATATAACTTCGTTGAAGAGAATGCAGGGCCCAGCCCCATTCTCAATGGGAGAAGTGGAAGATTATTTAGGTTAAGAGAGATGGTGCCCTCCTTCAGCAGCTAGTTCATTGACTTGGTTTTAAGCAAATTTCTTTAACTGAATATAGGAAACAAGCTAGGAGGCTAAATTTATAAATGTTATTTCATTGCAGAAACACTAGTTGATGATAGATAAAATCTTGAGATAGATTTAATAAAGGAACTGTTAAATGAGACTACATTTTGGGCAATATGAATATATGATCCATGTATGGTCAGCCCTATGTGGTTTCAAAAGACTCAGTTTGTTGATATATGGATGCATATATGTAGGTATGTATGTATGCATGTATGTATGTATTATTCACCTCAAACAAAATAAATGAAGAGAAAATACCTTTATAAGATGCATTTTCTTTGTATCATCAGCAATATTCATCAACATAATTCTAAAGCATTCTCTATTTGGCTGAAGTTCATTGGTTGTCAGTGCTTCTGGTGTCATACAACTTGGTCTACCTTCTTGAGCCTCATTTCCCATGCAACAATTAACCAAAGAAATTCCAGGAGTAACTTCAATGAATGATTTATCCGTTGAAACGAAGGAGCATCCATCAAGCCGAGAACCATTTCTGTCACTATCTGGGATTATATGCCAGTCAGAATCTAACTGACAGCCATTTTGATGACTGTCAGTTTGATGAGTTCCCTTCAATTTTTTTGTCATCAAAGATGACAATGAGGTTTCCCAAACTTTCCTCTTTGCACTTTGTGAAGCACAGGAACACTGCTTGGCAGCAATATTGGCGCCCTTTTGGCCTACAGATCTATCAGCAGTTGATGATTGAGACTTCTGACAAGGCTTTAGTGGAAAACAAATGCTCAGATATTCTTCTGCAGCTGCAGTATCCTTATTAAGATGACAAACCATAAGGGTTGAGCCACCAGGAAAGCATAGTGCTTTGCGGATATCAGCCCTAATAGGAAGCCTACGAGCTCTACCCTTTTTGTCCACTTCTGCTATAGATATAAAGCCCTGGAATTTTCAATATCACAGAATTAGAGCAAAAAAAGGTAATAGGCTTCAGCGTAAATGACCAAAATGTAGTGTTTCTAATTAAGATATAGTTAGACATATTTCAAAATGCATTAAAAAAAAAAATTAACATGATTTACAGGACCTACCTTCTTTCTGTGCACATATAAACTGGGTAAATGAAGCAAGGTAATTTGAAAAATATGCTCATTTACATGCAGAATACAGACCAAAATAAGAATAGGCCACCCAATTGTGGCATGTTCCATCCATGCATTACCTGTTTAAGCCAAAAACCTTCAGATTCCTTGTCACCCCAACATAATATTGACCGAATACCAACACCCTGAAGTCTTTTCTTCAATTCCATGTACAACAAGCGACCAAAGCCCTGAAAATATTGAAATACGCCAGTTAGCTTAGAACATGAAAAACCCATCAACGGTAAAAGACAGCCTAATGTATATGAGCAGCGCTCAATAAGTTTGAAATTCCCGCAGATTTTAACCAAATAATCTCTCAAAAGAAGTTTCATTCTTATAATTAAAATTCTATTTCCATTTTTGTAGTCCCAACTAGTTTTTCATACTCTTTATGTTGCTCTTGAATTTTCAGTAAATTGAAAAGATTATTCAAACATATGAAGAGGCATTACATTATCACAATTTGAAAACCATCGATCCATAGTGTTGCAAGATACAATATAAGTCCATTCCAGAAGAAGTCCTGAACTTAATGATATTTTGAACAATAACAAACAACAAACTAGTGAGTGGAAAACTTCTAGGGAGAGAATGAACCTTATGCTGGTAGATTGAATTAACAGCAGCAAGAGGGATCTCAGCAAACTGTGTGTCAGCAGGGATGATTTGATAAGTAATTGCAGCTATAACCTGCAGAAGGAAAGAGGGAAAGATACCAAGATATAATACCAAAAAAAAAAAAAATGAAATTTTCTTTTTAAATTTTCAGAGGTGCATGAACTGCTAAAGGCAACTAGCAATAGACTTAGCATAAACTTTGAACTTCTTGATAGTAATTTACTCATGTGCCTAAAGTTGAGAAGAAAATTACATGACCTAAGGAAAAGATAGAGGGATCTTGAAATTTGAGCACCCATATAGCAATATTCTCTAGTAAATGTACCTTTTAGACTTGTTAAGTTTAGCACATGGTAAAAGGTAACATATAGTACATAAAAAGGACAAATTATTGAATAGTATTACTGGTATGAAATTGCAAGCTAATGAGAAATGCTGTGGCAAGCTAAGCTTTTATATAATAAAGGAAAAAGAAACAAAAAATACTACCTCATCAGAGTCAAAATCTTCAATGGGCTTATCCTTCAGAAGCAATGTACAATATTTCCTGCAGTTAAAATAATATACAATTAAAAGCTTCTTTGAATCCGTAATTTATTGCCACAATGATACACTTTTGACAATGGTGAATCCAAATTCTAAAAAACTAATGATAATCACAGATCAACTAAAAATCTTTTGCACTAAAAGAAATAAAAGAAATAAAGAAAAGAACAAAATATATGATACCCATTTGACAAACATCTCTCAAGAAACCTAGACTGCTTTCCAGTATTTGCAGCATAATTCATTGTCGGTAGCTCCCTATTGTATAATTTCAGCACTTCCTGCAAAACCGATTTTGATCATGACAAGTTAATATATCACCTAACGAAGGTATATCAAGAAATATCAGAAAACCAAGAGGAGCTCCATGGATACTCAATTAAAAGCAAGGGCAAATCTCCGATTAGGAAAATCTTCAATTCAAATAGTCAAAGGAAACGATCATTTTTGAAAGAAGAGTTAGATGAGAAAGATCTAAATAAAAGTGTATACCTGAAGATAAGATTTTGTAGCACCATCAACATCTTTAGGATTAACAAGGATTAACTTATACTCCTTTTTTACAGCAGAACATCTATCTTCATCACCTAAACAAGCCACAGAAGTGTAAACACGAGATAAGAACTCAACTTAATTTCATAAAAAACAAGAAAATTCCCAAGTTATCAGGTATCAACAATACCTATGAGAAAAGAATAAAAATTAAAGCTCAGTAAAATGGTAATCTGACCTTTTCCTTCAGATTCTGAGGGCGAAAGGTCATCATCAGATTTTGCATTCATCTCTTTCCTTACTGCAACAAAAGTAAACTAAACCATATAACTTATAATCTCTAAATATAATAACGGCTAAATAAGTAAATACAAACAACGAAACTGACACGAAGAAAAATAAAGATTTTGAGTTTTTACTCTTTTTAAATATCATTTCATTAATTAGTGCTGTATGTCAGCAATAATTTTCACTTTCAATCAATTACAAATTTGTAACCATTTTTAGGCAAAATACAAGTAGCAAAATCCATAACCAAATCAAGCCTTACTTTTGAAAGACAAAAGTAGATCATATTTTTTCCTCTTTTTTTATGGCAGTTTTTTCCTCTCATCTCCTCCAGCATAGAAACCAGGGCAAGCGATTCTAGCTTTTATTACTTGAAGGATTTCACAAGTACAAATCCGAGGTAGTTTAAACACCAAAAAAAAAACATAAATTAATTCTATTAAACTAAAGAAAATAATGAAAAACAAACCTGAGATTTTAATTTTTGTGTTTTTTGAGATAGTGATTTGGAGGCTGCTAGGATCAGAGTTGCAACTATACTTGTTCGCTTCGATCAAAACCTCGCAATTACCTGAAAAATGAAAAAAAAAATAATTAGGAAAATTAGGGTTCAAAAATTAAATATATAGATATATTTGTATATAGAATGATTTTACTGATTGGGATTGGAGAGAGAGGCAAAGAGCTTTGCACTAGCGCCATTTGTTCTTTTTTTTTTTTTTTTTGAAGTTTCATTTTTGAAGTGTGCTGAGGAAGATAATAAAGCGAGTAAGAGGGTGTTTTGGGTAATTTCATCATATCCTGTGGAGCTCAATTTTTGGCGCCAAAGATTTGCAACGCGTTTTTTTAAAATAAGTACTAAAGAAATTGTTTAATTTTGTGGCTTTGTTGTTAGGATGATAAAAAAAAATACAATCGTTCGATTCACTAAATTTTTAAATTTAAAACTATCTTTTTATAATTTTTTAAATTTTTTATTAATTTAAAAATAAAAGATTTATTTATATTATAAAAATTAAAAATAAAATTTAATTCGATTAATTATAATTATTTAATTGAATCAAAAATAAAAGTATCCATAAGCTAGGCTATAGTTCAAAAAATTTTAAATTTTTTATCTAAACTCATTTTCAGACCAATCCAATCAAACTATGTTATCCATATTTATTATTTATAATTAATAAAAAATTATTTTTATATTAATATTAGTATTTTAAGCCCGTGTGATGCATAGCTAATAGTTTAATATATATAAATTTAATTTATCTATATAAAATATTTAATTTTTAATTTTTAATGAATTTTATATATTAGATTAGATGCTTTATTAAAAGTTAGGAATGGAAAAAAACTGTAAAAAATAAAAAATATATTATTATAATGAAATAAAGTCTTACAAAATGACTTTAATAACTAATTTAATTTTATTAAAAAATACAATTAATTAAATTTTTTAATGACCCGTTGAATTAATATTTTTATTACCTCGGATAACAACATCACATATATTATTATAAAGCTTAGTTCTTAATTGGACTTGGTTATTCTTTATCCACCTTAGTCTCTCTTCCTCTATTGCTATAAAGGCATCAACAATGTATCGTTGAAAAGGTCTACCTCTACCTAGTAATGTTTTTCCTTCACTCTCTCGTTATTGAACGGTATATAAATAAAATTATGTCATAGTGATAAATTCTCTCTTTCTTTTTCCAACATTCACTAAATAATGAAGTTTTTAATGATAGCCTTCTTCATCATATGAAGATAATAGAGAATGTTGCATTGCTATATATAGTGGATGCAATTCTGAAATTCTTTATGGTCCATTTGTTTTGCGGCCCACAATAATATCCCTTTTAGTGTCATTGTTTCCAAAATCTCCTTCAATTATATTTGCTATCTTTGAGCTTGATCGTTTAGTATATTGCTTTTGACTTTGCCTATCACCAAATAAAGAAAGGTTATGAAATGAGACATTTTGTTCTTTAAAACGATCTCTAACTATCCAAAATACTTTTGCTATTGGGTTATGGTGGTCTAACATTTCTATAATTCTAGTTGTTTTCAGGTCTGCAACGGTGAGAGCACACCATGTATAGACATTGCCATCCACCACCTTTGTTTGAGATTGAATACGAAATAATTAGACGATGTCTGTGAGTCTGTAATAATATGCTTAAATAATTATCATTTTTATTATAAATAATAAATTTTCAATTAATTACATAAAAATATAAAGATCATTCAATTTTTGATGTTTTAACTATCCCTTTTACCTAATGAAAATGGATAAAAATAAAACATTGAATTAAAGTAAGAGATTTCAATAAAGAGGAAAGTTAAAAATTATTAATAAATTTATTTTTTAAAAAATTAATGAAACATAGGATCGAAATAAAATATTGTTTTAATAGTAGAAATAAAATATATTGATGTGCATTCTTAGTATTAGGATCCAATATTCATTCAAAAATATTTAGAAAAAATATTCTACAACAATTTATAGAATATTTTAAATTTAAATGTCATAAATGATTTTCAATTTAATCATACATTGCGTGTTTTTTTTTTTTTTTTTTCATTATGCAAGTTAAAAGATCATATAGAGATTCTAAATAATTGATTTTAAAAATATATATTTTAGATTGTTATATATTATTCAAGATGAGTATAAAATCATAAATGAAATTAAAGATTAAAATTCTGAAATAATTAAAAATAAAAGCTTTAAAAACTTTCAAACTGATAATTAATAAATTTAATCTTAAATTCAATAAAATAAGATAAAATTATAATAATTTTTAGATATTAAATTAAGTTTCATTTGATATTATTATTATTAAGTATATAACAAAAATTTAAAAATACTTAATTACGTTTCGTGTTATGTCATTGAATGCATACACAATATTTTAAAGGTGAAACATAATATTAACCTCAATGTTGCAAATTAAAACAATTCAAACTTTATTTATTTGTTTCTTATGCAATTAGTTAAATTAAAAAGCCATTAAAAATTAATGAAATATTAATTAGGATTTGTTGCATGTTTGTAAGTAGTGTGAGATAATTAATGTTAATTTTTGTTATTTCAATTGAATTATTTATTGATTTTAAAAGGTTATAATTATAATGATTAAAAATAAAATAATAATTTTATTTACATGTAATAAAAGTCATTAACTTAATCCTATTTTTTAATAAAATTGGAGAATAAAAAATCACCCATAGATCTAAGTGAAGCCAAAACAATGAAATAAAATTGATAAAAAAAATTAAATAAAAAATTGAACACACAAAAATAGAACCTAAGAATTGAGAATTTATAGCAGAAAAAGGGAAAAAAAACAAAGCATATAGATTGGACTATCTTCTTAATATTTACGGCTTAAAGATCATAATTAACCAAACTCTATTTACTATAGCCAAAATCTAATTACATTAGTGAAAAGTTAGAATTATAAGAGAAAAATTTGATGTAGAGAAAACTAGTATTTTGATCTCATTTCAAGAATCAAAACAATATTAAAAATGAGAAAAAAACAGTAAGAATTAGTAAATAGCAATAGATAATGAAAGATAATTGAAATTTATTGAGAGCAACTATCTCTCGTGTAGAGAAAAAGTTGAAAAGATAATTAGTAAGATTGAATTGTCATATTTCTTTTCACATGAAAACCATTAGATTTTATACTAAAAT
>JAQSVH010193251.1:4170-17319 GCA_029448705.1 Adansonia digitata | reverse complement strand
TATATGTTTATTAAGGTAAGTTTATCATAAACTTCAAGAATTTTTATTATTAGATAAAAAAAATTAAATCTGAATGTAAGAAAAATTTTTTTAATCGATTTACCTGGTCAAAGAAAAGTTTATATGTAATTAAATAATATATATGTATATATAATTGATAAATTTTATGTAATTATTTATATAAAAATAATATTTTATATGTAATTTTTAAATGTTTTATCTAATTACATGAAAAAAATATTTTATATGACTTGTAATATTTATATAAAACTGTTAATATTTATATGTAATTGATAATATTTTATGTAATTATGTGTAAACATAATATTTTATATAACTTGCAATGTTTATATATAACTGATAATGTTTACATGTAATTTGTAATGTTATATGTTTATTACATGTAATGTTTATATATAATTTAATATTTATATGTAATTGATAATGTTTACATGTAACTTATAATATTTTATGTAATTATATGTAAAAGTAATATTTTATATAACTTATAATATTTTATGTAACCAATAATATATATATGTAATTTGTAATATTTTATATAATTCATGTAAAGGTGATGTTTTATATAACTAGTGATGTTTATATATAATCGATAATATTTTATATAATTATTTGTAAAATTAATGTTTATATGTAAATGTAACATATATATATGTGTAATTATAATAATATTATGTAAAAAAACCGGTTTTAGGATTTTAAAATCTTACCTTAAAAACCTTACCTAAAACACCCCACATGTAGGGTGATTTCCTTGAAAATAAGTACGACAAAAGGGTAAAATCCAAGCAGTTTAATGCATTAAAAAAAATTCATAAACAAAAATTTAACTGCGAAATTCAGTTTTTAGCTCGATAGATAAAAATTCATCGTGTCTAATTATATGAGGCCTATCAGCATCGTATAAACAAACCTGTAGAAATGTCTTTCAACTTCATTTAAAAAGTTTGGATGAACGCTAATAAATGTGACTAAGATTTCAGAGACGTGAGGTGGAGCCACGGTTTTTGGTATCGATTCATCATGGAACAAGCATTGATGGCAGAGTCCTAATAAACTGTAGAATACGTGCTAACAGGTAACATATACTGTCACGCCCAATAGCTGGCTTTGTCCTGATTTATATTAATTAATCTATATTCTTCCATTGTTTTTTTCTCCTAGGGTTGCATTAAATCATCCCTGTAAATATACTGTCGGCGACTAAACTGATCCCATCAGGAAACTACATATCTCTCGTCCTGGTTTTGAATTGAACTACTTCTGGGGTATGGAGCTCAAAGGCAAAGTCTAATATTGCATTCAAATGAATAAGTGAACATAAGAAAAGCGCTTATGGCGATAAAGAAGAGATCGTAAAATTTGATAAGAATACGAAGAATATAAAAGAACTCACCAAGTTATATTACTTAACTAATCTATAACTGCAGATTAAAGTCATCCCTCGGGATGTTACTGCAGCAGAGAGTGAGGGAAGGCACGGCAGCTGTACCTTTTTCTCTTTTTAGCTTCCATCGGAGAATGGGAGAATTGCAACATAGGTTATTCTTTAAAAATATTTATCAATAATTTATAGATTAAAATCATCCCAGGGGATGTTACAGTAGCAGAGAGCGAGGGAGGCCACTACAACTGTACCTTTTTCTATTTTTAGGTTCCATAGGAGAATGAGAGACTTACAGCATAGGTTATTATTTAAAAATATTTATCAATAATCTATACCTATATACGAAAAGAATCCCTTTGGGGTTCTTCTTCCACCGGCTGCTCTTTTTTTTCTTTTTTTTTTCCCCATTAGATTGCTAACTTAAAATATGAGCTATTCACTATAAAATATTTATAATTTGAAATGATTATAATAAATAATTATTAACAAGGGTATAAAAATTTTTGTATCTTTTTATGAATATGATAATAAATAGTAAAAAATTTAATAGCCAATATTATTCGATCTATTTTTTGCATATTCGAATATTACATAATTGAATATTATATTTATTATTTATAATAAATTCGAAAGCGGATTTAGATATGAATCTAAATCTCCGAATCTATTTTGACTTTAGTTCAGATGGTGTCGAATATTTAGATTCATTATATATCCAAATCCCCTTTATTTATATAAATAATAGATTCATCATCAGATATACATTTACATATTTAATTATTGCTAATTTTATATTTTTATTTTTTAAAAAATGATTTAATAGACTCAAATATTTAACGAATTTGAATTTTAACTAATATTATTTTTAATTGAATGCTAATTCAGATAGTATTGTGAACAAAAACTTTTGAAGAATTGCAAAATGAATTAATAAATAAAAATATTTATTATTTATTATTTATTATCATTAATAATTATTAACAAAGAAATAACATTTTGTTTTCTTGCAAAACATGTAACGAGGATAAAATTTTGAGATAAATACAAAATGAATTAATAAATAAAAATATTTTATCTAATATTATTACAATAAATAATTATTAATAAGGAAAGGAAAAAAATATGGGAAAAATATTTTGGAATTATTTTTCATTAATTGAGAATAAAAAAGAAATACTAGTAAAAGCAATTGGGCAATTTGAATTCCTACAATTGAAGAAAGCGAAATATGATTATTAAAAAAAATAAATTTAAATTTTATTTTTAAAATTTGTCAGTAAATAAAGTTATTTTTATAATTTTTTTTAAATAATTTAAAAATAATTTTTATTTATAATAAAAATGTAACATGAAATATTTAATTTTATATTAATATAAAATTATTTAATGCATATATGCTAAATATTTTTTAAAATATTTAAATTAATAATTATTATTTAATATAATTAAAATTATCGAGAAAAATTCAAATTTCGCATCGAAGCGTTGGAACTATTTTAGTTATAGACTAAAATCATCCCTTGGGATGTTACTGTAGCAGAGACCGAGGGAGGGCACACAGCTGTACCTTTGTCCCTGTTTTTTAGGTTCCGGACAATCGGAGAAATACAACATAGGCTATTATTTAAAAATATTAAAACAATAGTTAATAAGTAAATAAAAATATTTTTAATGTGTTTTTTTAACTTTTGTCATAAATCATAATAGATAGTCCAAAATAAGATATTTGATATTATTTAATTTATTTTTGTTAATTCATATATTAAATTTATTATCTGAAGTAAATTTAAAACGGATTTGGATACAAAAATTTAGCTACCCATTATCTAAATATATTTTGATTTTGATTCAAATTACATTATATATCTAAAACTATTATCCAATCCACTTTATTCATACAAATTTAAGTATTTAAATTCAATATCTATTTACATATTTAATTATTATTTAATTTTATATTTTATTATTTAAAAATAATTTAATAGACTAATATTTACTAAATTTAGATATTCGATAAAATTGCTTTTGAATTGGATGGGGATTTGAATAATAATTGAGTAATAAACTGATTTAGATTTTTAGACAAATTAAGCGAATTGAGATTTGAATATTTAAAAATTATATATAGCAATCCTTAAAGAAAATTGTTTCGAAGAATTACAAATTAATTAATAAATAAAAATGATTTGGTATCATTATGATAAATAATTTTTTCTCAAAAAACACATAATAAAAATTGAGAAAGTTTTGAAAGAATTACAAAATGGACCTATAAACTAAAAATATTTATTATGTATTATTATGTGAATAAATACTTATTAATAAGGAAATAAAAATTATGTGAAAAAAAGATTCTTTGCAATTATTTTTATCATTTGAGTAAAAAAAAAAAAAAAACAGTAGGATTAATCGATCGGTTTAGACTCCCACAACTGAAGAAAGTGAAATTAGATTGATAAAAAAATCGACTTAAATTCTCTATTTTATGAATTTGTCACTTAATTTTTAAAGATGTTAAATTTTATAGTTTTATTTTTTATTTAAATTGATTAATTAATATTTTTTATTTATGAGGAAGATGTAATTTGAATATTTAAATTTTATATTAAAAATATAATTATTTTAATATATATTTAAAATATTTAAATAATTAATTAATACTGAATATAATTAAAATTATATAAAAAATTAAATCCCTAGCTAAGCGGGGAAATATACTAGTTTATGTTAATTGTACCCTGAAGGCTTTGCATGAGATCAGAACCCGGTTCTCACACATAAAATTTTAGGAGGTAGGGTCAGATTACCCATGTTGAAATCGTTGCAGTCTAAGGTCCCTGATTCCTGAAGGCCCAATTGAGTGTAAAGAAAAGGCCACCAAGATCCTCTCTTGTTCAACATATAAATGGATCTTCAGCAGTCCAAAATACTCAAACCCATGCCCACAAAATATATAAATGGAAACTTTTTCCACTCTCATTGTTAGAGTATGGTCATTTTTAAGCTTATCGTAATTATATAACTATCATATTAATATGATTATTAAAGTGATTTAATCAATAGGGATTTTAAATTATTGTGTTTTATATAATATTATAAATTGATGATTTTAAATAATTGTGTTGAGTGTTATATAAAAAATACCGAAAATACAACATCTAAAGTGAAAACTTATTAATTATAAGATTATTTAATGAAAGCAACGATTTTAGTTCAACAAATAATTTATAAAATAAAAATTGATTGCTCCATAAGCACTGATAACTATAATTCAAAGGTAATAACATATTTATATTTAGGATTCAAAAGGAAAACCCGACAAATTTTTAGGCATTTGTCTTGCTGTAGTATTTTGCTCGAGGCCATGGAATTTATGACATTGACAAGCTTATATACCTAAATTCATGTGAAAGGTATGAATGAGTGGTCAAATTGTTAATGTCATCACCAAAATATAGGTTCCCATTATTTTCCTAACGAGATATGAACTCTTTTAAGTTGTCCAAAAGAGACATACGGTTTTTTAACTTCCAAACTAATTAGATTGTCGAACGAAAGAGCCTGAATGATCCATATGATTGCTGTTTGGATGTGCAGCAATTGAGAGTGTATTTGTTTCTGACAAAATGATACGGGAAAAATATTTAATTTTTTTGGTATTTATTTCATGAAAAATAGTTTTCCTTTGAGACTTCACGAGAGATTAAATTTACAGATACAAACAGCATTATCTTGCTTCTGTTCTTTCCAAAAGTGAACAAAAAGGCTGCTTAATTAGCTTTTAAACTAGTTAAACCTTTCTTTACCCAGTGGATTAGTACATTAATCACACAAACTAATTAACTACCAACACTGGTCAGTCTCCCAATTCCTACGACCACGATAACTAGAAAACCCTGATGAAGAAGCTGCTGCTGTTGCCGCGGCAGCCATTGTTGTTGCTGATCTGAGAGCAGAAGAAGAATGAAAAGGGCGGTTCCGCCTGTAAAGATCCCTGTCATAATCTGCACGTCTGTCAGGGTCTGATAACGTGGAATATGCTGCATGGATTTTCATGAATTGATTAGCTGACATTTCCTTTTGATTGATGGACACAACATCAGGGTGACAGCTTCTTGCTAGTCTCCTATAGGCTGCCTTGATTTCGTTCCGGTTTGCGCTCATCGGAATCCCAAGAACCTCGTACAATGATGCTGATGAAGCCATTCAGTAATTCCGAGGCACTCCTTTTTATTTTTTTTATTTTTCAAGCTTTCTGGTGAAGTCCTAAGATACAAAAGGCCGAAATTTAAACAGAAAAGGCTGAGGATTTTGAGGTAACAAAGATCTGCAGGGATTTAGGGTTAATATATAGAGGTAAAGAAATGTCTAAGTGGAAAAGGATTCATCCATTGTCGACTCGACTATGATAATACTCTGATAGATCTTATTCACAAGGGAGCTGTCCATAGCTGAGTCAGCCGACAGTTCATGTGGATTAGGCTTAACCTATAGTCAATGGTCCCACTCCCACATCGATCTTACTCCCATGAATATAGGAAAAGTTTTAAAAATTCCATTCCATTTCATCTAGTTTTCCTGGAGTAAGATTCAAGAACACGTTTAAAGAAAATTTACCTTTGATATTTCTTTGGATCTGCTAGGACTTTTCTTAGTTTCTGGACTTGTCCCTGATCATATTCAAATTGTATATACTACAGCAAATAAAAAAACTCGGCGACCTGATTTGAAGGTGCCTTTTCGTTCTTAAATTTGCGGACGGAGGCGGCTGTTGTTACACATATCAAGTGATTGGGCTTGGATGTGATCCAATCATCTTGAAGTCATTTTAATAGATTGTTGTCCTACTGTTTACCTATGAATTAAGATTGATTTGATTAAAATTATTATTTAATGTTTAAAATAGTATATTTTATTTAAATTTAATAATAATAATATAAAAATAATATTTTAATAATATAATAAATAGTGAAAAAATGATTTTAAAGTAAAAATAGATTGTGTATGAACAGATTTAGTTATATATACTGAATTTTTTTTAATTTAAAGATGTTTGTACGGAAATTGGATGGACTTTTATTTTTCAAAGAAACCCAATACTCTTGGTTGTTTTTGTTTAGCTCTCCCTGGTTATATAAGTCCACAAACCATAGTGAATACTGAATATGGTTTACAACTAAGACGCACAATATCTTCCATGACTCATTGCGTTCTCTTAGTCTTTATCTTTATGGTTTGTCTTGTGATGTTTGGCCCATGCAAGTCCTACCATCTATTACTTTACTACTATTACTTCATAAAGAAATTGATTATCTTATTAAGGTTTAAGCTCTTGAAATTTTTTAATAAATAATAATTATAGTTAGATAGACACGACTTTTAAGTTTCAAGTTCAATTCAATTAAAATTATAATTTAATAATAATTTTTATTTAAATTAATTAAATATTAACATAAAATATTTTATAATATTTTTAAATAATAAAATAAATTTTTAAAATTTTACGAGTTAAATTGAATTTGATCATTTAAAAAATTAATTAAGTTTGAATTGATCCGACCGATCCATAGATATATGCACTGGTCACAGTAATTATAGGTCGGGAGTTTTCATGATACTTATTTTAAGAGACCTAAAATGAAAATTTTGTACTGACATTCGATTAAAAACATGCCTAAGTTCGATTCTATCTATTATGCACCAACAAATGCTTTGTTGGCAGGTATAAAATAAACCTATTGTTTCCGCTGTTGCATTACTTTTATCCATACTGTGGATATCATCTGTTGCAGTTTCTTTAATTTCTCCTAGTTGTGTGACATCTCTCAGTGGAACTTTTGCTTCTTCTATGCCGGTTTAGTGCGATATACATGTAATGCCAATCAGTTTTTGAGTCCTTTTCACTGGCGGTGTACATCTTGTTAAATTGAATGCCCGATTTTCTTTCACAGTTGATGTAAGAAATTGCAACATATGCTCTCCTGAACGATGAATTAAAAGATCTTGAGGAAGTTGCTAGCTGCTAGTTGCAGCAATGTAAATGAGGAATCCTCAGGCCTATGTTTTCGTGTTTCGGTATGGTTACCTCCTTCGCTTGGTGTGAATGTAATTTATCCGGCAGTCAGATACTCTATACATGTACGATTGCAATAATTGTTTTACTCGTCTTTCAGCAAATCCCAGGCACAAAAGGATCATTACAGCATAGAGAAAGCCCTACTTCAGGTTTTACTTATTGAGCTCCTACTCAGAATGGAAGTTAATATACTTACTACAATTCTCTTTTATGATATTTATTTAATTATTCAATCACGTTAAAAATTATATAAACATTCATAGCTTATGAATGCAAATATTATAAAATATATTATATATTTTAAATACGAATTAATTCATTATAATGTAATTATTGAAGTAGACTCTGGACATTACTTAGATAACTGCAAACGATTCCGATCACGTGACACTCTCTTCGCATGATATGTCAGACACCTCTTGGCCCTTGCCTTGCCTGCCTACTCTTTCGCCATTTGTTAACTTTTCTATGTCCACGTCACCCTGATTCGGCTTTTTTCACAAGGATACCAGTGAACCATCTTGAACCGTTCGATCAAAACCCCCACATCCATTTTCGTCCGTTGATCACCGCTTATCCTTTCTTCTTCTGCTGAGCCAAAGATCGAAGTAGTTGTCGGTAGATATACGAAAGTAGATGCAAGTAAAGCACATGTAATCGGAAGATCCTTTCTCTCTCCAACCCGTCTCTTATTAAACTGCAAAAACCCAATACCCTTTTTCTTCCTTTCTCTATCTAAAAATCTTACTTATCCAAATATTAAAATCTCTGTAGCATCAAAAAGATCTGGTAATCTTTCTTTTCTTTTATTTTTTTATTACGACTATGTTATTGCTTTTTTACTTTTTCCTTTTTACAGAGAGTAGGAGAACCTTTAGGATGGACATGGAATCCGATATGTTTGGAAAATTTATGTTTTGACTGTAAGAAAATAGAAAGATCTATTCTTTTATTGGCATGTGGATCAATATTGGATTTTATGTTTGGGTTTAAGAAAAGAGGGGTTTTGGTTTGTGGTTATTTTGTTGATTGGTTCTTTTTGATTTTTTTGGTGATTGTTTATTGATTGTTGATATGTTGGTTAAAATGGTTTTTGGTGTTTTGGTGAATTTAGGTTTTTGAATCTACATTTGTGAAAATGGAAAATGTTGTAGGAATCGCTGATGATTCTATTAGGGTAGACAATAAGATTGTGGAAGAAAGAGATGCCATTGAGAAAGTGGAGGAGAGGGCTGTTGAGGTTTTCGATGAAATAAAGGATGTAGAAGATGAGGTTTTTGAGGAGGCCATTGGGACACAGGAGCATTTGCAGGAGCTGATTGAAAGTGCTGAAATGGGAGACAGCAGTGGAGTTGCTGCTGCAATTGGAAATGGTGAGACAATCGGTGACTCTGGTTCAGAGGAAGTTAAGGAGAATTTAAATTCTGAACCTGAAGCAGAGACCTTTGAGGAGGCTATTGGGTTTCCGAGTGACGTTGGACCTCAGGAGGACGTGATTCCAAGTGAGGTTGGACCCCAACTGGATGTGGTTCTAGATGATGTTGGACCTGAGGTGGATGTGATTCCAAGTGAGGTTGGACCTAATGATGATGTGACACTGTCAGTGGATGAGCAGAAAGTGGAGGAACTGATGGTTGGGGAGAATGTTGGCTGTGGTTTGGTGTCTGATAACATTGATGGGGGAGGGACAGAAATCGGAGCAGGGACTGATGAACTGACTGGTGGAAAGGAGGTACCTGAAATCAATGGTACTGGAGAAAGAGAAGTCCTGAGGGAGGAGGATAAGGGAAATATGAAGTCCAATACAGGAATTGAGAAGCATGTACATGGAGAAGCTGATAAAGAGGATTTAGACAGAACATTGGCTGAAGAAAAATTGGAAACTTTGGGGGTTGATATGGTAGAGGAGGATGTAAAAATGGATTCCAAGTTGGAAGTTTTACCTCAAGTGGGTAAGGTTGAGGAATCAAGGGAGGATGCACTGGCTACTGATTATCAAGGCAAAAAGGCTGGGGAATCTTCTGATACTTCAGCTGACATGGTTGTCAAGCTTCAAGATTATGAATTGGAAGCATTGAATGACAAGTCAACTAATGTTGATACAGGAGATCGGGAAAAAGAGAGTACGGAAGTAAAAAGTGCCAGAGCTGATCCTGACTTGGTGGATGGAGATGAGGGTGAAAAACCAGATAATGGTTTGGCTACTGTGGAGGCGGTAGATAACAGGAATGGAGAAGTAAAAGATTTATCAGATGCAGGGGACATGAAGCATAATGGTGTGATTGATAAACTGAAAGAAACGATTTCTGAGCTGAGTACATCTGTGGAAGGGACAGGTGCTCGAGAATTTGGAAATTTATCATCTTCAAAAAAGCTAATAGATCAAAAGAATGAGAAGATTAAGGCTGGTAAAAGTGATTTGAGATCAGAGGACTTGGTGGATGGAGATGAGGGTGAAAAACCAAATAATGGTTTGGCTACTGTGGAGGCGGTAGATAACGGGAATGGAAAAGTAAAAGATTCATCAGATGCAGGGGACATGAAGCATAATGGTGTTATTGATAAACTGAAAGACACGATTTCTGAGCTGAGTACATCTGTGGAAGGGACAGGTGCTCGAGAATTTGGAAACTCGTCGTCTTCAAAAAAGTTAATAGATCAGACGAATGAGAAGATTGAGGCTGGTAAAACTGATTTGAGATCAGAGTTTCATGATGGTTTTCAATCTCAGCTCCCTGATGAAATGATGGATAAAGTTAAAGATATTCATTGTGTGACTGAAGAATCTGAAAAGAAAGCAGAGAATGATCAGCAAGACAAGCAAAGCACTGAAGTGACTCTAGAGCAGGAAATGCAACATGCTCCAGTATCTTCTTTTTCTTCAAAAGCTGAAGAGTCTGGAAAGAAAGCTGATACGGTTCAGGAGCTGAAGCAAAACATCTCTGTGATTAGAGAACGGGAAATTCCTCCTGCTCCACTGCCTTCATCTTCTTTAAAATCTATAAATTCTGCTACCCCAACTTCTCATCCTGCTGGCCTTGGGCGTGCTGCTCCACTGTTAGAGCCTGCGCCTAGGATGGTGCAACAACCTCGTGTAAATGGCACTGTCTCTCAGGCACAGTTACAGCAGAATGAGGACCCTGCAAATGGGGAGGCTGAGGAGAGTGATGAAACTCGTGAAAAGCTTCAGTTGATTAGAGTTAAGTTTTTACGGCTTGCACATAGGCTTGGGCAAACTCCCCATAATGTTGTTGTGGCACAGGTTTTGTACAGACTAGGATTAGCTGAGCAGCTCCGGGGGAGAAATGGGGGCCGTGTTGGTGCCTTCAGCTTTGACCGTGCAAGTGCTATGGCAGAACAGCTTGAGGCAGCTGGTGATGAACCCCTTGATTTCTCTTGTACAATTATGGTCCTTGGGAAGACAGGAGTTGGTAAAAGTGCTACTATTAATTCGATATTTGATGAAGTTAAGTTTGGCACTGATGCTTTCCAGACAGGTACAAAGAAGGTTCAGGATGTTTTGGGTACTGTACATGGTATTAAGGTGCGTGTAATTGACACACCAGGCCTTCTGCCTTCCTGGTCTGACCAACGCCAGAATGAGAAGATCCTTCATTCTGTTAAGCGTTTCATTAAGAAAACACCTCCAGATATTGTGTTGTATCTTGATAGGTTGGACATGCAAACCAGAGATTTTGGTGATATGCCCCTCTTGCGCACCATCACTGAGATCTTTGGTCCATCTTTATGGTTTAATGCAATTGTGGTTCTGACTCATGCAGCTTCTGCTCCGCCTGATGGTCCAAATGGTACTGCTTCTAGTTATGACACGTTTGTCACTCAACGCTCTCATGTTGTCCAGCAGGCTATTCGTCATGCAGCTGGCGATATGCGGCTTATGAATCCTGTTTCATTAGTGGAGAACCACTCTGCATGTAGAACAAACAGGGCAGGCCAGAGAGTGTTGCCAAATGGTCAGGTTTGGAAGCCTCATTTGTTGTTGCTCTCCTTTGCATCTAAAATTCTGGCCGAAGCAAACACTCTTTTGAAGTTGCAAGATACTCCTCCAGGAAAGCCTTTTGCTACTCGAACAAGAACACTTCCTTTACCTTTCCTTCTTTCATCTCTTCTTCAATCAAGACAGCAAGTTAAGCTGCCTGAAGAGCAGTATGGTGATGAGGACAGTTCAGATGATGATTTGGTTGAATCTTTTGACTCTGGGGATGAATCAGAATATGATGAGTTACCACCTTTCAAGCGGCTGACTAAAGCACAGATAGCAAGGCTTACTAAAGCTCAGAAGAAGGCATATTTTGATGAGTTAGAATATAGGGAAAAACTTTTTATGAAAAAGCAGCTGAAGGAAGAGAAAAAGCGCCGAAAGATGATGAAGAAAATGGCTGCTGCTGCTAAGGATCTGGCAAGTGAGTATGGTGACAATACAGAAGAAGAAAGTAGCGGGGCTTCTTCTGTTCCAGTTCCCGTGCCAGATTTGGCATTGCCTGCTTCTTTTGATTCTGATAATCCTACTCATCGGTATCGTTACCTTGATTCCTCCAACCCATGGCTTGTGAGGCCTGTTCTAGATACTCATGGTTGGGATCACGATGTTGGTTATGAAGGTATTAATGTGGAAAGATTGTTTGTTGCTAAAGATAAATTTCCCATTTCATTTTCTGGCCAGATTACGAAGGACAAAAAGGATGCCAACATCCAAATGGAACTAGCCAGTTCTTTAAAGCATGGGGAGGGTAAAGCAACTTCATTAGGTTTTGACATGCAAACTGTTGGAAAGGACTTGTCCTACACCATGCGCAGTGAGACAAGGTTTAGTAATTTCAGGAAGAATAAGGCAACAGCTGGCATCTCAGTTACGCTCTTAGGTGATGCATTATCAGCTGGAGTGAAAGTTGAAGACAAATTGATTGCTAACAAGCGGTTCCAGGTTGTCATGACTGGGGGTGCCATGACTGGTCGTGGTGATCTTGCTTATGGGGGAAGTTTGGAAGCACGATTGAGGGATAAGGATTACCCCATCGGTCGCTCCTCATCTACACTCGGCCTTTCTATCGTGGATTGGCATGGAGATCTTGCCATTGGATGCAATATACAGTCACAGGTTCCCGTTGGAAGGTCTACGAACTTAATAGCACGTGTGAATTTGAATAACAGAGGTGCAGGACAAGTCAGTATACGAATAAATAGCACAGAACAGCTTCAGCTCGCTTTAATTTCTCTCCTTCCACTACTGAAAAAGCTACTTGATTATCCCCAACAGATGCAGTATTGACAATGATGAAAAACTAGGTTGCATTTTGCATGTGCTATAACAGCAATGCGGATATATGACAAATTTTGATAACGGCCATCTCTCTATATGGTTTTGAAGAGTGCATTAAAGTAAGGTGCTGAAATTTCCTCCTTTTGAGAGTTCAACAATAGCTCTGCAGATTACAGTGATGTAATTTCTTTTGCATAAGGTTATTTTTTTCCCCATGAAACCATAATCCATAATATTTCCCCTCTTGCCTATATTGTATTTTTTATGTGAGTGCAAAAACTCAATTCATCTTGAATTTTGTTTGATCCCATTCGCCACCATTTTTGTTTCTGCCTGTTAATTCTTGGCTAGAATGTCGCAGAAAATTTCTGGTTAACTGAGTTA
>JAQSVH010193168.1:0-17338 GCA_029448705.1 Adansonia digitata | reverse complement strand
AAGAAGCTTCCTCAAAAGATTAAATTACATTGCTTGTTTCATTTTCCAACTTTCAGATAAATGTGATCTAATTTTTTGGCTTTTTTGAAAGCACACTCCGAGAGAATTGGGTGAAGAATACCAAATGGAATTTAAGAAAGTGAAGCATTATTTGTTAAATCCTCTTGTTCTTGTACTACTAGTTCTAGGGCAAGCCTCCATACTATACCTCACAAAGTTTAAGAGATCAATGGGATACATATTGGGACAACATGATGAAATTAAGAAGAAAAGAGGGTTATTTATTGTCTCAGCAAAAAGTTCTTGGAATATAAGGTAAATTATTCCTAAATTAAAAAGATATGTTGTTCTTTGGTTTGGACCATAAAAGGACTTAGACAATACATGTTGTATCATACCATGTGGCTAATCACCAAAATGGATCTTATCAAGTAGCTTTTTAAGGTACCAATATTGTTTGGACGGATAGCTATGTGGTAGATCTTGTTATCAAAATATGATATAATCTACATAAATTAGAAGGTTGTAAAATAATGCACCATTGTTAAATTTCTAGTAAGTAGGGTGCTCAATGATTGCTAACCTTTAGATTTTTTATTTCCCGATAAAAAATTGATGAATGTTTTAGTGGAAAAAGAATGAGAGTAACCTGAGGAATCAATAGATAAGATGCATTATGATGAGGCTTCAACTGCTCTAGGTCATGAAATTGGAACAATTTTGAAATCCTTGGAAAAAGACTATTATCTTTTCACTAGCAAATTAGATTTTGATTGCACAAATAATGTGGCAGAATATAAGGCATGTGTTATGGAACTTTATGCAACCTTAGAAAGAAAGGCTCGATTGTTGAAAGTCTATAGAGATTTAACCTTGGTAATTTATCAACTATGAGTAAAGTAGGAAACTTGAGATTCAAGGCTGTTGCAATATAAAAAATTGATTCTAAAATTGCTAGAAGTATTCAAGAAAGTGGAATTCATCCATTTATCTTGAAATGATCAAATGATAGATGCCTTGGCCACCTTTACTACCATGTTCAAGTTAAATAAGGGATAAAAAGTCACTCTAAGTTAGATGAGTTTGTATGAGTTTCTCGTGCATTATCATAATGTTGAAGCTAAACTAGATGGCTGCCCTTGATATTACGACATTAAAAGATACCTCAAAGATAGAAAGTACTTGGTAACGCCTTTAAAATTGACAAAAAGGCTCTACAAAGATTAGCAATGAACTTAGTTCTAGATGGGAAGATCCTTTATAAGAAAAGTTATAATAAAACATTGTTAAGATATTTTGATGCTCTTGGAGCTCAAAGAATACTAGAAGAAGTGCATGAAGGGATTTACAGCATTCATGCCAATAGACATAAATTGGTAAGGTAAATCATGAGACTGGGCTAATTTTTGGATAGGTGATTGTGTCAAGTATGCCCGCAAGTGTCACAAATGCTAGGTTTATGCAGATAAATCAATGTGCCTCCTTTATCCTTGCACTTTATAATGGCACCATGGCCCTTTTCAATATGAGGCATGGATGTTATTAGGTATATTGCCTCTACAACTTTGAACTATCATTTTTTTATATTAGTGGCCATAGACTACTTTGCCAAATAGGTTGAAGTAGCATTATATGCAAATGTAATAAAGTCAACAGTGATAAAATTTTGGAAGACCAAGATCATTTTTCGATTCAAAATCTTAGAGAAAATTATAACAGATAGTGCCTCTAAGTTGAATAATAAATTGATGACAGAGGTATGTACACAACTTAAAATTTATATCACAACTCAGTTACATACCATCCAATGATGAATGGAGCTACAGGTAGCCAATAAGAACATTAAAAAGGTTGTAGGGAAAATGATGGAAACCTATAAAGATTTGTATGAGGAACTTTTTTTGCCTTCCTAGTTTATCGAACTTTAGTTCAAACTTTAACTAGGGTAATGCCTTCTTCATTGGTTTATGGTATAGAGGCTCTCCTACCAATTGAAGTTAAGATCTTTTTGCTTAAGGTTCTGATAGAGACTAAATTAAAAGAAGCTGAATGGATCTAAAATGGCTATGAGCAGTTGAATTTCATTAAAAAAAAAGGCTAAAAGCTATCCAACATGGGCAAATGTACCAGAAGAGGATGATAAGAGCTCATAACAAGAAACTCCATCATAAACAATTCCATAAAGGGGAATTGGTATTAAAAATTTTTTTCCTTGGTTAAAAGGATCCACTGGGCAAATGGGTGCTAAGTTGGGAAAGGCTTTATATCGTTAAGAAAGTATTTTTTGGTGTAGCATTGATTTTGGCAAAAATGCATAGGAACACTTTATCGAACCTTGTCAATTCTGATAATTTAAAAAATATTATGCTTAAAAGGTTATATCATTTTGAAAAAAAAACAAAAAGAAAAAATCAAATGAAAACCCAAAAAGGCATTTAAATAAACAAAAGGCAATAAAAATGTTAGGCTTTGAGTCAAAAACATAGAAGGATGGCTCCAGCATTTGAAATAATGAACACTGTAGGGATATTAGTATTTCAAATACTTTTGGAATACTTTAGGAAAGATTAGGGTGGATAAACGACGCTCTTAAGTAAAACTTAAAAAAAAATTTTGAGAGGCTTAGTCAAATAAAACTCTTGATAGAAAGAAAGCCAAATCTTTTTAGATGATTCCCAAAAAGAAAGACTATAGATAGATACATACTTCCCTTGCCATAAGAAGAAGAGACATTTACAACATTTTCTAAAGATGCCTTCAACTCTAAGAATAAGAGTAGGCTTATTTTGTTTGCAAGATTTTCTAAAGACAACTTTAACTTCAAGTTCCAAGAATATGAGTAGGCTTATTTTGTCCATAACATTTTCCCAAAATGCTTTCAATTTCAAGTTTAAGTAGTGGCTTCCTTTGCTAGAAAGAAAAGGAAATATTTATAACATTTTCTGAAGATGCCTTCACCTCCAAGTGTAAGATAGATTGAAGGCTATTTATAATGAAACTCATAAATTAGAAAATATAGTCATGAAATTTCATTATATGCATTATAGATGTATTGTATTCAATAATTTATAAACATTGGAGAAAAGTAACAATCATCCAGTATGCTAACTTCTTTAAAAGTAAAAGTGAGTTTCACATCCTTTCAAACTTATCAAATGTCAGACTTGGTTAACCCTTTTTTACTTAGGTTCAGCCCTAATCACCATAAGTTGATTCATATGGTTTTGTCCTAGTCAATCTTTTTTGATTTAGGTATTGCCTTGTCACCCAAGTTGACTAGTACGGTTTCATCGTATTAACTCTTTTTAACTTAGGCATAAATTTAGTCACCAAAATTGACTAGTACGATTTTGTCTTAGTCAACCTTTTTTTGACTTAGGTATCATCATGGTCATCCAAGCTGATTCATATGGTTCTATCCTGATCAACTATTTTTGTCTTAGGTATCGACCTTGTTCACCTAAGTTGACTAGTATGGTTTCATCCCAATCAACTCTTTTAAACTTAGGTTCCACCTTAGTCACTTTCGTTGACTCTCATGATTATGCCCTACTCAACTCTCCATCTTAACCTAGATTTCATCCTTGGTATTTGTTTTAAGGTATATATTTTTAGTTTAGTTTATTTTTCAAGACTTTACAACCCTAACAAAATCATGTTTATTTGATCTTTATTGTGCTCCTAATTCTAAGTAGTTGTAGATACCTAATTTCATCCGAGCCTTTTTTTTTTCATAGTCTTAACTATCCGAGATTGAGAGTCTAATGATTGCTCTAGAAGAGGTCGACCTTCGCTAGGCATAATGGTCAATTTCAGGACCTTTTAGTCATGCCTAAATGACTACATATGAGCATGATGAAAAAAAATGTAGTTTCGAAGATTGTAGAGAATAAATCTCGTATGAAAAAGATGAACATTTAAGAGAAAATGAGTTTTTAAATATTTTTTTGACAAATTTTGAAATTCATTTTTGCAGATGATATCATAGTCAAATTTTTAATTTTTATGAATCTTTTAAGATTGTTCGTAAAAATAGGCAAGTTGACTATTGTATATTTTTATCAATACCCAAGTAATTTTTTTTTTTGCTGATATGCACGTCAAAAAGTAAAAAATATTCAAAAAAATACATATTGGTATTTTATATCACAAGGTGTCAAATTGCAAATTTTAGACATTTTTATAATACCACAAGTATTCTACTTGTGAAATTTTTTTTGTTTAATTTGTTTCAAATTTTAGATTTTCATCTTTATTATTTTGTAAATTAATATTTTCAAGAACTCATTTTTGTAAATATTTGAACATAGATTTGGAATTTTCCAGATTCTAAAATATAAACTTTTTTATCTATAAATTTTTTTAGAAATTTAAAGTTTTAAAAAATTTCACATATTTCAATAAAACATTTTCGATATAGATTTTTGAAATTCCATTCATTTTTATTAGATATAATTTTCATCTAAAAGAGTTTTTAGTCGTAAATTTTTATGAGTTTAGAATTTTTAATTGTTTTTCCTTTACACATAAAATTTCTTAAAATTTCATTAGAATTCAATATTTGGAATTTTTATAGCAAAATTTTATTATTTTTATTTTTGAGCTAAAATTCTTTAATGAGCCTAAAACTTTCAAACTTTATTAATAGGCCCAATAACCTATTTTCATTCTCTACAAGCCCAATGAACTTGCCAAGCTCCTATTTGATTTTCCACCAAGCCCATTTTAATTCTTTACAAGCCCTACAAGCATAATTTTATACTAATAAGCCCATTACTTTTTCAATAAGGCCCAATTAGGCCATTTTGATTTTTGAACAAGGCCTAATATCTTTTTCTCTTTCCAAAATTTCTAATAATTCTTTTTAGGTCCAAAAATTTCATACAAGTATTTAATTGGGCTTTTTGCATATTTAAATTAGTAAATAAATTTATCAATTTATAACTTTTACTTTTCTATAATATAGTCTTTCTACTTTAATTCTTTTCATCTTTTCATGAAATTTGTAATTAAAATTTTATTTTTCTTCACATTTTCAAAATTCATAATCGATATCTACTATTCCATCAAAGAACTCACTCGTCGTAAGCATTTTGAGTTTTCTACATCAACTAATATTAAATCACCTGTTGTGCCTCGAAAATGGGTTGTTACGGGCTATCATTCATATTTATCTTAAGGTTTCAGTTACTTGCATCAACAGGAAAGTCATCAGTCCCTTATTCTTGAACAACCTATGATGATTCATTTCCTTTTAGATTACCCATCATTTTGGACAAAATGCCATTTCTATTAATAAATAGACTGATTTAATAGCATTGGACTAAATTGGGATAGCTTTAGAAAATAAATACAAGATTAGAAAGAGGAGCCCTTGATCCTCTTTGATTAACCAAACATCCTACCACTCACGAATACTTATGATTCACAGAAAGCAATTCTTTGTTTATTTAAGGAAAACAGCTTATGGGAAAAAAAAGTTATTTTTGCAATTTTCTAAGACTAAATATGTACAAATTTAAAATTTAAAATTTTAATTATACGAGAATTAGTTTAATTATGATTAATTTTATTATTAAGCTTACTCTTATCAAAATAATTATTAAACCTAAATATTGGCCCACATGACTCATTATCTAGGCTTTTGACTAACATAATATAAAGACAAAATTAATTGAATTAATCTTATCATCATGTGCAAAAAATCTAAAATGATAATTTAACAAAAAATAAATAAAATAAAAGAAAATCCTAGAAAGATTCCCCTCGGTCGAATCTCTTCCCCCATAAATAGGGGATGGATTATTCAAAATTAAACCTTATGCTTTCATGAAGGAAAACCACTAAAAAACACTAATATTGTCTAATTTATTAACCTTTTAAGGTAGTTTTTCTCACAAAATCTTTAGTTTTTATTCATTTCATTTATTTATCTTCCCTTTAGTAGCCAAAATCATGCTATGTTCATGGGTTTTGATCAATGTTTAAAGGCCACATAAAAAGGCTTGATCAAAGTTTAGTGATTCTAATGTTTAATTTGATTTTTGTTAGAAATAATGTGATTTCATCATGGAAATATATATTTGTTAGGGAAATTATGTTATAATATTGTCTATATAATTTTGAATTAGCATTTTCATGTTCTTTGATAATGAATTAAGTTGATGTGTTCCCTATTTTCTTATGTTTTTATGCATGTTTAAGCTTGAAAAGATTTAGGACATATATTTATGTTAATATTTATGAAATTATATGTGAAAATTTTGTTTTTAATGGTTATATGGCATTGGTCGAATTTATTAGTATGCTTAAAATGAATTCTTATAGATGATTTTATGTTATTTAAATTATTTTGTTATTTTTCAAACTTGTGGGGACCAAAAAAATAATTTTGCCATAAATTTCAAAGCCTTTGAAAGGTATTTTCCATTTTGGCTGAACCATGGTGTTTATTTATGATATTTTTTACTTTTTAAGCTATTTTATAAATATGAAAATTTTAAGGACTAAATTATAAAAATGAAAAAATATTTTAAGCTTTCCCTGCATGACTGAGAGCTTTATATATGTTTAGGGATGTGTTTTATGCATTTTGAACATGTTGAAATACATTTTTAGCCTTTGGGGGTCTTTTTGCAATTTCAAAATGTTTAAGGGCTTATTTGCAAAAAGTGAAAAAATGGTTCCATGGCCAAGGCTGTTCGGCCAAACAATTCATATGATTTTTGGAATATTTTTCATGTCGATTTTGATGTGCTTTGTGTTGTTTTTGTAATGTTTATTTTATATGGGGATCATTTTGCAAAGTTAATAACGTTTTGAGTTTTTTATGTAAAACCTTGCATTTAGGGTTAAAATAGTCTTTTAAACACAAAATTACCCATTTAGGGTATTTTAGACATTTTTGGAATATTTTTAGCATTTCTCTGATTTTTTGCTATGCTGTAGGAAATATCAAAACTTTTCATATTCTTTTGGTTCTCCGATTGGATACAAGATGTAATTTTGAAAAGTTTAGGGACCTATTAGCAATTATTGCATTTGAAGTCAAATTTGTGTCAAAATTACCCATTTAGGGTATACTAGTCATTTTATGATGTATTTGAATCCTTTAGGTTACAGGATACCTTAGTGTCGAAGGTATACCTTAGACTTATTTAGTAGTTTGCCTTAACACAGAGTCTTATGTGATTATTGAGATACTTTCATGTCGATGGTGCATATTAGGGATAGGCTCACTTTTCTTTGACGTTATCGAGTCCTTTAGGGATATTGATATACCTTAGTGTTAAAGGCACACCTTAAAGGTACTTTAGTAATTTGCCTTAGAACCAAGTCCTACATGATTATTAGAGTACTTTCACGTTGAAAGTACATAATAGGGATAGGTTCATCTTTCTATGACGTTATAAAAACCTTTAAGGATACTAAGATATTTTGACATTGAAGGTTTATTTTAGGGGGTATTTTGGTAATTTACCATTAAACCAAGTTGTTTAGGGTCAATAAGATGCTTTCATGACAAAAATGTACTTTAGAGGATATGTTGGGCATTTCGACCAAATTTGGATCTTTAGAGTTAAATTTAATAATTTTGTTTGAACTGAGTCTTAGGTTAATTTAGAATTTTTGAAAATTAAGGCAACATCTCTGAGATAAAATTGTAGGTGGAATTTCTCCCAATATAAGAGAGTGTTTGAAATAATGTACAAACTTCATGAAGTGTTATGAATATGAAAAACCAAGGCCTTAAAAGGTGAGGTGAAAAAAGTTATTTTTAAGTGAAAAAGGAAGGGGCACTTTGATATCTGTATCTAATTAAAAAGATCCATTAAAAAAAAGTAACTTAAAGCCACTCTATAAAAAGAAAAAGGTTGAGTATCTTAGTTGCTTAAGCAAAAGAAAATCGTCAGGGTAGTCATCTGGGAAATGAGGGTAGCAACAGTAGCAAAGGGAAGACATAAGAACTTTAATATAGAACTACCATGAAAAGGTCGCTGAATAGAATAAGGCCTTTTGGGAGGCCATAGATGTGGCAACTAGGTTGAAAGCTGGGTGTGTAGGATGACAAATATATATTGAACACCTTACTAAACGAATCTACTTAGCCGTGATACAAATAAGGAAGATGAACCCTGCAGGGGAGTATGGACCTATTATACTTGAGTTTTTAGAAGAAGCCCGTAAACAGTGTTAGCAAGTTAGGGCCTTTCTTGGATGTAATTCCCATACGATAAAAAATATGTAATTGTTAACAAAGCTAATGGAAATTCTCGCGTTTAGAGCTATTTTGCTAAAGCAAGCATCCCTACAAATACATGACATGTTCATTTTTAATATAATACATTTTACAACATACATACATTTTACGTAGCATTTTATATACACACATATGCATTTTATACATGCACAAACATACGTAAACATTTACTAATATTACTAAATAAAATAAAATTTAACTTGAGGATACTTTGAATGAAAGGTTGCAATACTGCAAAACTAAGGAAATTGATAGAACAACCATTGACACATTGATATTACACATATTTAGAGCGCAAAGAATGGTAGATGAGCATCTGGCAAGGCTTGAAAGTCTAGAAGAAAGGCACTGTGAGGTCTAAGAGGCCATGACGAAATAACAGGAAGAAATGCAAGCCCAACTCATAAGTCTAATAGAGATAGTCAGGCCAGGGAAATAGTTTGCTAAAATCCAGCAAATATAACCAATGCTCTTACTGGGAAATCCAAAAGAGAAAGAGCAAAAGACTGACCGATAAATGCCCAAAACACATAGATGAAAAATGTCCTAAATGCATAACTATTGAATGCCTCAAATGTGCCTCCAAATAATCCAACAACAATGATCCATATAACCTTGATACTTTTTCCCAAATGGTGGGCACAAGATCAATTGTCGACAAGAGGACTCAGCAGTTCTTGATCTTGATGACTAGAAAAATCGGCATGAATAAAAGACTAATAGGCAAATGCCTAAAACACACAGATAAAAAATGTCACAAATGCATAATTGTTGAATGCCTCGAATGTGCCACTAAATCCAACACCAATGATCCATATCAACCTTGATGCTTTTTCATAAATGGTGGGTAGGAGATCAATGGCCGGCAAGAGGACTCAACAGTTCTTGATCTTGATGAATAAAAAAATCTTAAGTTGAAAGCCAAGAAATAGGCTAAAGCTAAGGCCAAGAAAAGGAAATTATGGCTTCTGAAAAGAAAACTAAAAGCCATAGAGAGGGCTGAACTTTATAGTAGCATGGACATAGAAGATTTAAGTTTGGTTCTAGATTTGATCATGATGCAAAAGTTTAAGATGCGTGAATTTGAGAAATATAAAGGTACCATATCATCACTAGCCTACATAAGTAATATGATTAGGCATGCACAGAATGTTAAGCTTTTTATTTATTGCTTTCAAGAAAGCTTGTTGGGATTGATGATAAGATGGTACAATGACTTGAATTGAAACTAGATTCAGTGTTAAATGGAACTTGGCTAATGCATTTTTTTAGCATTACAAGCATATGGCCGATTAGGTGCCTAATAGTTTATCGCTCAAGAACATGGAGAAAAACATTACAAATCCTTCAAAAAATATACCTAAGGGTTGAAAGGCATGACTTCTCAAGTTTAGCCCTTATCGACCAAGAAAGAGATTATAATGTTGTTTGTTAATACTTTGTGCCTACCTTTGCAATAAATTGATTGAGAATATGACCAAGAATTTTACTGTTCTGGTTATCTCTGGGGAAATGATCGAGATAGCTATCAAAGCCAAAAAAATTGATTGTTATGGGTCCTTTACCAGTAAAAATGATAGTGCTTGATGGAAAGAAAAAAAAGAGACACATCTGTTAATTACGCTAGCTAGCCATACCATCAAAGAGCCTATCCTTACTACCAGAACCAAGGGGAACACATACTTTTTTATTGTGCTTCAAGCTTCCTCTCTTACAACTTCACAAACTATTTTCACCAACCTAACCTAAAACTAACTAAGGCTTATTACAAACTAGACAGCCTAAAAAGCTTATCAACCCAAACTGTGATATAATCCGCCTTTTTTATTCTTATAACCAGATGTACTCTAAGCTTTTCGAAGCCTTATTAATGGCTCCCATTTACATCATGCCCTACAAGAACAACTACCCTAAATGGCATAAGGCAAATGCCTACTACGAGTACCACAATGATGTAATAGGCCATTCTATTGAGAATTGTTTGGCATCTAAGAAAAATTCAAATATCTCCTCGAGGTCTACCCCTTTTCGATTTGATAATGCCCCAAAAGGTAATGCAGTGACAAAACTTTTACCAAACCACCCTGAACCTAAAGTCAATGCCTTGATTTTTAAAGAGCCAAGATAGGTGAAAGCAAACATTCGAAGAGGTAAAAACATCAACAAAAAAGGTTTGGTCACTCTAACTAAAGCAGGATTCATTATCCATAATCATAAAGGTACAAAAAATGAAAAAAAATTAGGGCAGACTTTCATAAGTTTCATTCTGCTTGAGAACATACTATGCAAGATTACCCAGAGTTCTTATTCATGGTCCAAGAATGATGGACAATGGTGAAGTTACGAGGGATAAACTAAGGGGAAGAAAAGTTAATTAATGTGACTGACGATAAATTGTCACGAGCTTCATATAGGGTTGATCACCCTTTTGTTATTTATTGCAACCAACTAAAGACAACACTTGCCAAGGCTAAAGTTATCCTCAAACATAATCAAAACCCTAGCATAATTTCTATACAAAGATGACAAATAGGTGGCTTAGAAGTACGATGGTAGAGTAACAACTCTGAAGGCTACCACAAGCTTGATATTAGAGGAGTCATCCATACAACCCAAAGCAGTCATTGCTATGGTTCTAAAACTGGGAAAACTAGTGCCAAGGCAAAGACAAGTAAGCAAAGACCTAGAAAAGCTACAATGACCAAGGATACCCTAGCAAAGATTCAAGTAAGTAAAGACCTAGAAAAGCTACAAGTAAGCAAAGACTTAGAAAAGCTATAATGACCAAGGATACCCTAGCGGAGACTCAAGAGCCATTTAAGAAAAAAGGTAATAGATCAAGTTTATTAAACATAACAAATACAGCATTGTAGAATAACTAAAGCAACAACCAATGAAGATCTCTATGTTGACTTTATTGCTTTGTTCAGAGCAATACTATGATGCTTTGTTGAAGGTGCTCAACCAAGCCTACATTTATCATAATATATCAAGATATAAACCTTAACATATTAAAGCAAACAATAGTATAAGTAATTATATGGCCCTAACCAATCAAATGAATCGCTAATTTGAACCTCTTATACCTAAATATAAGAGTGAATGGGTGAAAGAGTAGCCATCGATCTATTTTAGCTATAGGTTTGATCAACCACCTATTAAAACTATTCACTAAAGAGTTGCAAAACTCTGCAAACTATGTGTGCTAGAGATCTACGCAGTTGGGCTTGAGAGTTGGTTACACCATAAGTAACAACTCGATCCCTCTTGTAATGCCTAATACTTAGTACAACTAATCACACATAACTAAATTTGTTTTTCTTAATTTTAATCATAATCTCTTTTTTTTTATTTCATTACAATCAAATTAATATCACTAATAAATGTATCCCTGGATCTTTATTGGGACTAACTTAAATTTACAACTAATTCACAACTAAAATTGTTTATAAAGGAAAATTTCTATAAAACTATTTACTCAAAAAATGCTTATTAATTGACTTCATTTTCAATATTTTATCAATTTTGATTCCATTTAAAATAAATAAAAAATTAGTAACTTAGAATAAGTCAAGAAAATTACAACTTCGAAAACAATATTAAATATGAACCTTATTTAATTTAACTTGGAAAATTTAATGTGAGCCACTAAGGACCTTTTATAGGACACTCCTAGACTTGTTGACACACTAGCATGAATTTTGGAATCAATTCTAAGGCATCTGAATGCCTCAGAATAGTAGACATGAAACTCAAAGAAAACCAAAATAGTGAATTTATTACTCTCTGAATTTATTTTAGATTATTCTAATCACCTAAAATTATCAACCAAATTTTAAAGAAATCCAACTCACTATAATTCAACCAGAAATATTCAAAGAATATGGTAGAAAATCATTTTAGCTATTGCATAAATTTTTAATTAAACACTATTGAGTGCAACTAGCATGCCTTATATATTTTCTTCTCGATTCATCTGGAATAGTCACCAAATGAGCCATACATGCTTGGAGAGTATTCACTTTAATTTTATCCAAAAATATGAGAAAA
This sequence comes from Adansonia digitata, assembly GCA_029448705.1. Taxonomy (NCBI): domain Eukaryota; kingdom Viridiplantae; phylum Streptophyta; class Magnoliopsida; order Malvales; family Malvaceae; genus Adansonia; species Adansonia digitata. The sequence continues at coordinate 5,028 of JAQSVH010193168.1, read as the reverse complement.
AAACAAAAAAAAATGATTATCTACATCAAAAATAGTTTGTAATACTGATCAGGCGCTAAAATAGAGCCATGTGAACAACTTGTGTTTTAGGATTTTACTATATTCATACAACTATGAAATTAAATATTTCAATAGCCTATTACATAGCCTAATCAATGAAGATTATGAAAAAATACTAACAAAATTTTATAAGGTCTATGACTTAATCAAAATATATCTTTCCATGAGAATACTGTGCTAGAATGTAATAGTAGCTTTAACGCAACTTATGATCATAAAGCCTTTTGTCAAATTTTTAAAACACGTATCTAAATGTTTGAACATCCAGAAAGAAGACCTAATAGACTCTAGAAATGTCATTTATGAGAAAACAATAAAGCCATCTAAGTGCCAAGACCTAGAACTATGTGTTTTGACATTTGCAATATCCTTCTAAGTCATGCGAATGTCTCCACTTTAATCACTTTTATTCATTATTTTTTATTCCTAGCAAGTGAATGGCATACCAATGCCACTCATTTATGTGCTGAAACCAGCAACCAAGTGACTTTAAACAACACAATTTGACTCACCTAAACAACACCTAGTGGCTCATATTATAAAGCATACCAAGTTTAGACCTAACAAGACATGTTTTAATGCTTAAAAATATTTTTGTTTGCTCCAAATCAGCTTTAATTCAAGCTTTTTATTTAATATCCCCATGTTATTCATAAAAGAGCTTATTAAACAAAACCAAACCTTGATTCACATATTGGTTAAGCAAACCAAAGCTTGCCCTTAGGGGATTTTTTTAAGAAACACAAGGTTTTCACACAACCTAAGCACCCTAATATGCACTTTATTAAAGTTCTAATAATTAGTCATCCATAAAACTTATTTTAAACAAAAGATTTCTACCTTAGCTGAATCCATGCTCATCTGACATCAATTTCTCATTAATTAATAACCAAATACAAGAAAACAAGCTTGGATTCAGTTCAATCAACATGATTAAGAATCAAAACATGCTTTCAATCATGTATGCTCATTAATTAAACAAGTAAGCTTCTAAACTCATTCAATTAAGCATAAATTTCAGTTTACCCAAGTTCAATTCAACTTAATTCATCTAGGTTTCATCATTTAAGTATCAATTATGCAAAGCCCTTTAAGCTTGTTCGAATGGTTCACTTAGTTCAAAAACCAATAATTTTGTCATTTTAAACTAGATTCAAGTTTTAATCAACTAGGTTTTAGTTAAAATCGATTTAAACTAGCTCAAATTAGCAAGATCATGTAAAATTAAATCAAATAAGCTTAAAATCATCTAAATCTAAGCTAGTGGAACCAATTCCTATCAATTTCCTCTTGTTCAAACACGTCAACAAGCTAGAAGATCATGACTTCATCATCTAAACTTCAAGATTTTCGCTCAATATCATCAAATCCCAGCTCAAGTAAGTTTAAATCATCAAAATCATAAAAAAAACGTGTTAACGATGTTGCGATGGCTTGACTTTTTGACTCGATGCGCAACTACTTAAAAACAAGGGGAGAAAAAATTTTCCTTTAGATCATCACTTGATTGGGAAATAACTTACATGTGATAAAGTGAATGTTGAAAGGAGGACCATTAGATGAATCGCTAATCCAGCTAGTCTTGGACAGCCATTATGAAATAACCATAACTTATCGCTATCGATCATTTTGGGCTAGGTATGATCGGATACCTATTAAAATCAATGATTTTTAGTTATGAAACTTAAAACACTGATTTTACAGACTGAATATACTAGAGTTTAATTTTAAAAGGGTCTGAAAACTGGTTACGCATAGAGTAGGATTAGCACCCTTACAATGCTTAGAATTGGTACCATCTAGTCATAAATTATCATAGTCTCATTTTTTTTTTGTGATCATTATTTATTTGTAATCTTATTGTTATTTAAATATTAAATTTTGATTTTACAATAAAATTCTAATTAATATCTTTCTATGCATCCCATGAAGGAGGAAAAACATAGAAGATTTGTCAAAATAAAATCCGAGTCAATTTAGAAGAGGATACTCTATGTCAAGCATTGGAGGGATACTAAGTAGAACATTGCCTCAGGTTTAATCAAATTTGATTTTTTCAAACATGAATACAGATCATTATCATAAAAAGAAACGAGTTAGTAAGAAATAAAGAAATATAATAAAAGTTGCATTAAAGATGAATACATGAAAACATAAAAAGAAGGGACAGTCGAGATTTATCTCATAATGAGATTAGTTATTTGGAGAATAACTGATTAATAATTTTAAGACATATTTTGATTCGATGGTTGTCTTAGGCTTAAAAATTTTATAAAATGTCCAAAGAAGCATAGAGGAGAGAAAACCTAGATTTTAGATGTATATTAAAGAGGGGGGTTGAAGCATTCCTTCAAAGGAAATAGCATTAGAAAGTCCTTTCAAAAAAGCAGGTTAGAGTATCCCTTAAGAAAAAAATTTAAGTGATTTTTGAAAATCAAAATTTTTGACATTTTTAAATAAAATAAATTTTAAAATGGAAATATTTTAAATATGAAATATAAGTTAATTTTGAAAACAATTTCGGTTTTGATCCAAGCCTCAAGGGACCTATGTCATAACCCATGACACCGTGGGAGAAACCATTAAATATATTTCAAGTCATTCGAATTAGTAGAAAAAATGGTTCAAGAAAATCCAAGTAAATTTTCTCAAATTTAGCAAAAACTAGGGGATAACATGGTATTGTCCATTTTTTCAAATTTGTTTTGGTTTGATCCAATGGTTTCTAGTAGCAAATGAGGAACCATTGGAAAGGTGACTTCATAAGGATTAATGTAAAAATATTCTAAAAATCCTAGAAAATTATTTTCTAGGCTAAATTAATTTTTGAATCTAGGTCTAAGTTAATGTTGACAGCAAGTGCTAGAAAAATAGAGCAGTGAACTTTGAAAAATCATCTTGGACGCATTTGGAATTATTAAATTGCAAAAAATACCTTTATAGAAACAAAATTTTGCAAATTCCAGAAACATATTTAAAAAATTCAAAAAGACCATTTGGGTTAGAATTGCCTAAATAGAATGTGAATCATTGATTCTAGGGGTTCTACATAGAAAAGGTTCAAAATATCATAACTTTTACATCAAGAATGATCCAAGGGCAAACAAGGTATCATTGTGAAGCTAATTTGAAGCCCTTTCTAGGAAAAATCACTATGTTGCCAATACCAAAATAAGGGTTTCTTCAATTTAAGGCTTTCATGGTTATGTGCTAAAGCATTGGGCATATGAATGTCCAATCACTGAGGTCCATGACAGTGAAGTAATAGACCAATCTAGCTTCTATAGAGTAGGCGACCAAACCATCCATTATCTGCACTAATAGTAATGATAGGCTCAAAACATGGCTTAAACTAAATACTTAAAAGTATTTTTATTTTAGATTAAAAACATAATTTATTTGGCCTAATCAGGCCATGATTCTAAACATTTATGTTTGATATATCCCTAAGTTTGGAGAACCACTATATTGAAAACCTTAAATCCATGCTAATCCCCTTTGATTGAGGTTAATATAGACTTAACTTAGGTTTTCTTTGAAAATAGATTTTTGCAAGCATCATAAAGGCATTTCAAAAAACATAGAATAAACTAAACTAATTGAAAATATCAAACATGAACAACCACTCAAAACAACAAGCTATCTATGTACTTCAACAAGGAAATCATAATAAAAATACATTTAAAGGTATGGTCAAAATTGAAATATGTTTGGTTGAGCATTCACACATGAAATAAGCATGTTGGGATGAAGAAAAACATGCAAGAATACATGAGCAAGGGCTATTTTAATGTTAAGAAGAAATATGGCATTTTAATTTATGAAAATACCATTGAAACACTAAGAAAGTCATCAAAATCCTAAGGCTACCACAAATAGCCACAATAATGCATGGAAGCCTTAATAAGGTCATGGAAACATAGAGGTTCAGTAAGATGATAGTGAAAAAAAATAAAAAATGAGAAAAAAAGAAAAAAATATATCGTAACTCAAGCTTGAACTCTTAGCGATATCCTTAAATAGCACTTTAGCATCTTTGCTATGGAATAGAAGAAAATAATGAAATGAAAGAGCATTTTGGTTATGGTGGCTATGGAGGATAATTTTTATGGTAAAGATTAGGGAAATGAGAGGTTTCAGAAAGGTTTTTGCAAGGATCAAAAGGGAGCTATACGAATGGAATTTTTGGGAGAGCTTGAGGATTTTTTATGGTTGATGTGAAAAAAAGTTTCCTTTTCAACTAAGTAAAAATTGGATTATATAGTGGATAATTTCAACCACTAAGATGACCTAGTGATAAGGGCATATAGGACTTTTGGCATTACATATGATGACATATTATACCAATATGATACCTTTCGGCATTTAATTGGTTAATCTTAATTCTTACAGACAAAAAAAAAAAACCATGCATTAGCTGTCAGATGAGTAATCTTAAATTTGTCCTTCATAAAACTAGATACCCTCATGCCAAACTTAATGGACTAGTTTCAAATGTATTAATATAGTGTTTAGAACCCAAAAATTAATTCCATTTGATTTGTATAAAGTTATGTCTAAATTGGATGCATTTTAAGCCAACATTGTGACTAAATTTGAGTTTTAAAGGCATGATACAAAGGGAGAAAAAATATCTTGAATAGGCCAACAACAGCCCTGTGTATTAATACATTGAGCTTTGTATCAATACATTGGGCAAAAAAACCTAAAATGTGTCGATATTTTGAATATGGTATCGATACAAAGCATTATTCATCGATACCAGCTGTCGTAAATCTATGGCTATGTATGACTTAAAATATTTTCCTGACTTGGAAAGGTCTTCTTGATTAAGACTATTCTTTAACGATGCTATGAGAATGAGAATGTATGGATTCTCGAGATGTGGCATAGAGAAAGGGACCGTAAGATGAATCGCTCATCTTATTGGTCTTGGATGACCATCATGAAATGGTCAACGCTTGGAGT